>JACEVL010006451.1:1225000-1230000 GCA_020284085.1 Aporrectodea caliginosa
ATTTAGTGTGTGGAGAAAGACATAATGCATTGAGTAGAGTTTGAAATGAGTAATTCTGATGCAGCTGATGTTTTGCTTGAATATTCTATGCTTAACCCTAGGGCTACCAAGCTTTTTTTGTAACACGGACTACCAAGGGGGGGGTGGTTACCACCCCCCCTGGATTTTGTGTTTGGTTTTACATATCATAACTTGTAATATAGCATTGGATTCAGCATTCATTTCTGCACAGAATGGTATATTTAGTTGTACATTATGTGCATGCACCTCGAAATTACATCACTTTTAACAACGGAACCCATTAATTAGCAATATTGTATATTTTTGCGTACATTTTGTACTTTTTGGATAAACAAATATAAGATTATGTGTGTTTTGAAACTAATCTATGTATAAAAAATACACACAATCATCCCTACACATGCTTATATAGTATAAATGTACATCCATACATATATATCCATACATATATATATCGGTTTACGTTGTAATGCTGTATTCAGCCATTTTCACACAGATTACGCGTATTATTATTTATTTTGATCACTTCCGGTATTCAAAAGACAAAGATGTAGGTATGCAAATGAAGCCCTACATTCCCTCTAAAGAATGGTATCTTTGTTTCTCTTCCAGGAAGACAAATGAATACGCTACAGACAAAAACTAAGGGGAGTGCTTCCATTCAGCCATTTTTCACGCATATTACACGTATTATTATTTATTTTGAGCACTTCCGGTTGTCTCAGGTCAACTCAGTGACCATAGAAATGTAGCCCCACATTCCCTCTATAGAATAGTATAATTTGTGTCTCTTAATATTAAATGACGGATAAGATATAGTCGAAAATCTAGGGGGTGGTATCCACCCCCTCTGGTACCTCGGGTATATTGGGTATAACTTTTGAACGGTGTGAGATATCATCTCACATTTTACCTCAAAACGTGTGTAAATGAACCCCCTACAGCTACCTAAAAGGTCAAATTTTTATTCCATACGGAAAAAGTTTGAGATGAAAAACCTAGAGGGGGGTGGCAACCACCCCCCTTGGTAGCCCGAGGGTTAAAAAGAGTGATGGTTTAATGCTTGGGCAGAAATTACAGCCACTTATTACTTTGTTGGAAGTTCTACCTGTTTCATCTGCTGAGTGTGAAAGAGGATTCAGTCAGATGAATTTATGTCATACTAGTGGAAGAAACAGGCTTCTGGTGAGTTCAGTGAATGATCTGTTGATCATTGGCATCAATGGTCCACCTCTTAATGCATGGAATGTAGAAAAATATCTTACTTCTTGTCTTAAAGCTGGCAGACATGGTGCTTTGGACAAAGCCACTGGGTTACCAAAGAAAAAAGAAATTACAAAACATAGTCCAAAATTATTTTTGTAAACTAGGCCCTACCGGGTAGGCCCTATAGTGTAAAAATCTATGCATTATGGTTTGTGTTATTGAATTACTTTCCAAAAACCAGGTGTTTTGTCTATGTGATCATGTATGGGCGTTTTTAGGGGTGGTTTTACAGGTTCAACCCCCCCCCAAATAAATGCATTATGTTATTAAAAACTAAATATGTATAAAAATACGACCATTTCCAATGGAAAACCCCGAAAACTTAAAAGTTAGAACTCCTCTGAAATTTTTTTCGTGGCTACGCCCCTATGATTATGTAATTTCTTTGTTATGTCGCATAGATAAATTTAAAGAAGAAACTAAGATAACTCATGAGTCGTCAGTTGTTTCATATTAACAACATTAAAATTTAATTTAGACCTGTGATCGTGTACTTTCGAAATCTGCAAAATTTTCAACCCCCCCAGTTAGTTTTTGACAACTAAAACACTGCCCTGAGCTGCCCTTAAAACTTTAGGGCGGCCCTCTGTTAAAAGAAGTTGCCACATGCCTGATACAGGTCAACAATAAATGCGCATAAATTGACACATAAATATACATTCCAACAAAATGACATGCAAGCATACATGATTACATACATCGGTCGTTATTCAGGTAGTGACCAGCTTTCTCAAACATTCCAGGATATCATAGAACAGAAGAAAGAATTAAGGGAGCAGGAAGAGGAGAAGGTTAATCAGGCGGGCGATGGAAGAAGCGACGAAAATAGGATAGCGAAGGAGAACAATGGGTGGAATTGTTAAGAGGATAACTAAGATGATGAGGAGGAGGATGCTGATTAAGGGTAGGGAGACTTATAGGAGGAAGAGGAGACAGACGGAGGGCAAGGAGGAGGAGCAGGAAGAGGAGTAGTAGTAGGAGGAGGAGGAGGAGGAGGAGGAAGATGAGTAGAAGGAGGAGAAAGAGGAATAGGAGAAGGAGTAGGATGAGGAAAAGAGGAGTAGTATTAGGAGGAGAAGTAGGAGGAGGAGGAAGGGGAGAAGGAGAACTAGGAGGAGATGGAGCAATAGGAGTAGGAGTTAGGGGAGGAGGAGGAGGATGAAGCGCTGACTAGAGTGATCAGATGCGTTCGCATAATGGGGCAGAAGATATAAAGCAAGATTTATTGTGTGACGTTTCGATCCCTGAGGGATCAAAGTCCGATCGAATGACGGAAGTGGCATCCTCAGCAGAGAGAGAGACACACTGAAAGGGGAGCTGTCAGTGAATTATGGGCGCATCGTCTTCATCATCATCGCAGTTGCTGAGCCAGAGTTCGAGGATAACAATGACAACCCAATGAGCTCTGGTCCCATTGTTGTCCCCTCTGAGCCGTAGGGGGGAAGGATCGGTCCCCGTTTGTGGCTAACCGAACAAAGGCCCCACGGGATCCGATTATGATTAGCTCTAGGGCTGACGGCAGATGCGCAATAAATCGAATACCGATTAGACTGTCCCTCTCCCCTTCGTCTCAGACCACACACCGTCACCATCACACCCTCCAACAACTGTGGACTTCACCACGATGACTCTGAGCGAGAAGTGTAACGGTGCTTGTGAGGTTGACCATGCAAGACAGGAAAGCAGCAAGGCACAGCATTTTTGATATAATATATTCAGCTTAGTTCGCCAGAGAAAGTGTGCGAGTATGTGTGTGTGTGTGTGTGTGTGTGTGTGTGTGTGTGTGTGTGTGTGTGTGTGTGTGTGTGTGTGTGTGTGTGTGTGTGTGTGTGTGTGTGTGTGTGTGTGTGTGTAAATTGAAGAGAGTGAACGAGATATCTAGATAGACTGATTGAGATAGATAGACTGCATGCTAGACAGATAGACAGATAGATGTATGTATGGATGTGTGCCACTTGTGTGGATGTATGGATGGATGGATGGATGGATGGATGGATGGATGGATGGATGGATGGATGGATGGATGGATGGATGGATGGATGGATGGATGGATGGATGGATGGATGGGTGGGTGGGTGGGTGGGTGGGTGGGTGGGTGGGTGGGTGGGTGGATGGATGGATGGATGGATGGGATAGATAGATAGATAGATAGATAGATAGACAGACAGACAGACAGACAGACAGAGAATGTGTGTATAGGCCTGTGTGCGTGTGCTTGCGGGGTGCACATGTGTGCTGCAATACGCAGTATAACTGCTTCATCGGGCAGTTTATGAGTGAATTCTGGACACGCTCATATACTTTCTCCTTCCGAAGTTAATTGCATTTCACTTCTGATGATAAATTACCCCTTAACTGAAGTACTTGATATACGACGTCCTAAATATCCTGGACCTTACAGAAGCCTTTGCTTCTATTGTGTCAAACTTTCTCACCAACGGAACTAGAGTCAAGTAAATACGAGAAAAGGTCAGATTCACCATATACCAGTAATATGATGCTTCCCCAGCTTGACCCTCCTATTTTGACATGGTATTCAAAAAGAAACGAGGTCAACCAACCTGGTTCTTACAGATTTGATTTGATAAAACGTCGATAAATAAACTGGTTTTCTTGACGCGGCTTTTGTGTGGCACCGAGATATTTCGAAGATTTACTTTGACACTTAGATCACGGATCCAGAAAACAAGTCGGTCATGGATGTCACACGCATGATTTGGGAACACGTCATTGAGTTGGTCACTCCAACCTGGCGATGGAGTATAGGTGAAAGATCTCACCAGATCAATTCATTGGAAAATGTGCAGGGTCGTGGCCATACTGTCGCTATATAAAATGTGTACATTTACTTTAATAAGTGGGATACAAGATAATCGTCAAAATCTTTCTTCTCGTTACGCCCCATGATGGAATTGACAGAGTTTGGTCTACATACCTTGCTTATTCGTTTCCACACTCCTTTTAGACTTCTGGATTGGGCTTGTATTAGATGGAGTGAAGAGAGAAAGGCTGAGTGTGGATGGAGGAAAGAGGAGGAGGGCAGGAATGAGGAAGTGGAGGAGGAGAAGGAAGGAGGAGTAAGAGGAGGAGAGGAATTAGGAGGAGGAGTGAAGTGGGGAAAGATGTGCTTGAAATGATGATTTGAAAGCCAGCGTTGCATGACGAAAAATGATGGATCATTAGGACACGCATCAAGAAACGTTGTTAAAAGTCACGAAAAGTGATCCACGCTTAATGTAATGTAATGTAATTAGTAATTTATATAGCGCCGCTCACAGCCGAGGCCATTCAGTAGCGCTCCAATTAGAACTTAGAGTTTGGTAGCCTATATTTATACATATGCATGCATACATACATATACATATATATATACATGACCACATACCACAATATTTACGTATAGCTATGATATATAATATCATATACATGTATATATATATTTGATATATATATATATATTATATATGCTACAATGACAGAACGCTCCATATACATGTATATGGCATCACGTCTATGGATCTGGAATACTAATTCCATGTCGCAATATTCGCTACATGTATACGCACAAAATATCAGCATGAATATGCATGCTCGCATGTATTATGAATTAATTAGATCTCACTCAACTAAATCATAAATTATTAATTATCCAAAAGACTGATGAAATGTATATAGCCAGTCGTTAGAAAATGTGCGCTGTGTGTGGCTGCAGA
>JACEVL010006451.1:1235000-1472500 GCA_020284085.1 Aporrectodea caliginosa
CCTATAACGTCTTCTATAGAGCCATGCACTTGTAGTAGGCATATAACTTTAAAATGGGTGTTTATGTACAGTGTGCAATTTCTACTTAAAAGGCAAGACTTAGTCTTAAATGATTGTTTGGAGGAGGACTGCAGACTGTATACTTCAGTATATCTGACACAGAAATTCCTTCAGCATATTTGTTAAGCAGGCAATTTTATGTATATTTTATATGTGTGTGTATGTATGTATGTGTGTATGTATGCATGTATGTATGTATGTATGTATGTATGTATGTATGACTTGTATGTATGTATGTATGTATTTATGTATGTATGTATGTATGTATGTATGTATGTATGTATGTATGTATGTATGTATGTATGTATGTATGTATGTATGTATGTATGTATGTATGTATGTATGTATGTATGTATGTATGTATGTATGCATGCATGCATGCATGCATGCATGTATTTACATGTATGTATGTATGTATGTATGTATGTATGTATGTATGCATGCATGCATGCATGCATGCATGCATGTATCTATGTATGTATGTATGTATGTATGTATGTATGTATGTATGTATGTATGTATGTATGTATGTATGTATGTATGTATGTATGTATGTATGTATGTATGTATGTATGTATGTATGTATGTATGTATGCATGCATGCATGCATGCATGCATGTATGTATGTATGTATGTATGTATGTATGTATGTATGTATGTATGTATGTATGTATGTATGTATGTATGTATGTATGTATGTATGTATGTATGTATGTATGTATGTATGTATGTATGTATGTATGTATGTATGTATGTATGTATGTATGTATGCATGCATGCATGCATGCATGCATGCATGCATGTATGTATGCTATGTATGTATGTATGTATGTATGAATGCATGCATGTATGTATTCGTGTATGTATCAATAAACTTAATACGGCGCCTTTGAAGTGACCCGAAAAAGTTATTTAATTAATCTATAAATATGCACGTTTTCAGACAGTTTGGAAGATATCAACGAGCATTCTAGAATGAATGCCTGAAATCCTTGCAGCAATAGTAGATAAGTGACAACAGATTATGCGTAGGACAAATGTAGCAGAGGCAACCCTAGCCAACTCAGCTATGAGTACACTGACCGCACACTGTCGGTGGGAAGATGAGACGGCGATGGAGAGGACTGGCCACCCGCCGTCATACGCTGAGGATATAAGGAAATGAAGTTCCTTCATGCCCATGGTTGTTTTATTGCACCTTAAGGAACTACTCTTCTGCTAATGATAATAAAATAATACAATCAAACGAACCAGATTTTGCCATGTAGACGTGAAAGAAGAACGCTTTTATAGCTCCTCTAATTGAATTAATCCTCGTGTATGCGTATGGCATGCATCGACTGTATTTTTGGCTAAAGAAATCGTATGTCTGCATATGTCCATGCATGTGTTTAGCATAGCGGTCAGTGAGGTCTATGCCTGCACTGATACGATCCTGTCCAGTGCAACAGACATACCGGAAAAATACACGCATCGTTGACCACACACTCACCACGCTGAATAACAATAACACCAACCATGGACACACCAAACACGCTTCCATGCACATTCTTCAAAGCAGGAATGTCTCTTAGTAACAGACATTAATGATACCATGGAATGCTAAGAAACGAAATTGTCAGGTGCCGTGATGTCAGATACACTGCAGATCTCTGGAGTTTCTCTTGAGGAGGCGCTATATAAATTTGTAATTACAATTACAACCTATGGCCTGTGACAGAGAACTGTGGAGTTGTACAGTGCAGCAGAAGATATCTGCCATGTCTCCGCCTATATATAGCAGACACGTTGCGCTGGTTACGTATACCTTAACGCATTGAATTGATGGTTCTTACTCTCATGCGAAATTGCATATATAATGGGAACTGCATGCCCCATTCATATCTCAGATCCTTGTGTTTCTCTGCCTCATCTATTCCTAGTCGCATGTCCCTCCGATTGGCTGCACATGGTATCCTTGTCGTCCATCGGGCAAGGTCGTCCACAGAAGTTTTGCCATTGCCAGCACAGTAGCCTGGAATAGTCTTCCTTTTAAAACAGAAGTATGAGCTAATCAGTCTGGCACCTTATTCCTCGAGCATGGGCGTAGCCAGGAAAAACTTTCGGAGGGGTTTTAAGATTTCGGGGGTTCCATTGGAGATGGTCGCAAAAGTTAAGGTTTTTTGTATTTCGCATGTAAAAGCATATAAAAATTTATTTCTGAAACTTATTTCGGGCGGTTTGAACCTCCAAACCCCACCCTAAATGCCCCCATGTTCTCAAGTGCTTGAAGCCTGTTTCGTTTGACCGTGAGACCTCCCTGCATGCTTGGTCTGGAGCGCTGCTGATGAGTTTTTTTCCTGAACTTGCGCTTTAACAGTTTTCACTTGTATTTTGTTATGTGTGTAGATTAGCTGTGATAAACTGATTTTTAGATGTCTCATTGCAGGTGTACGAGCCTTCTACTAAGCTCCCTCTGGCCACACTGTATACACTTCTGAGAGCATTAGATTTTCAATTATCTATCGTTAACGTATACTTGCAGACATTACTGCATAAACTGCCCATTAACGCCAAGTAGATTGGACAATGTGTTTTGCATGAAATTACAGGGTTCGTTTGACGGAGTCAGCGGCATTTCTCTGTGAAGGTCAATTAAAAGTCGATTCACTGAATTGTGTCAAGCAGGCGCTTCAGGCCCAGACCTGGATCTGCAGGATTTCATTCCATCACCTGTCTGCCTGTCTGTCTGATAGACAGACAGTCTGTCTGCGTAACTATATATATCTGTCTGTATGTGCACATGTCCGTCTGTCTCACTGTCTGTCTGTCCTTTTGTCTGTGTGTATGTGTGCATGTATGTCTGTCTGTCTGTATGTAATGTATGTATGTATTTATGCATGTACAATGTTGTACATTTATGTACGTATGTATGTATGTAGCCTATCTATGGCATTTTATGCATGTATGTACGTATGTACGTACATATGTGTGTATGCATTATGCGTGCATGTGTGTATTTTTGTTTGTTTGTCTTATGTGTCTACGTTCTGTCAGTATGTCGATCTGTCAGTTTGTTAGACATTTATAGTCTAACTGTCTGCCTATATCTGTCCCTGTCTGTGTGTCTGCATGTATGTAGACATACTTTACTGTATCGGTCTAAGTAAAGAAACAAGATAAGTGCAATACAACTGTAATGTAACGCAATGTAACGTAACGTAATGTAATGACGACAATTTCTATAGCGTCGTCAGTATACCAAGTTACTTCAAGCATGCATAAGATATCCTCACGTGCACTTATAAATTTCATGACTTTAAAGCAACTAAACAACTGGAATTTATTTAATTTGTACGTGAGTGTATATGTATAAAATCTGTTACAATGTAGGTACCTGGGCGCGGCATCAGTGGGCCTACCTGTTAACGACCTCACCTGTAGTCTGCTACCTGGATTGGTGCTGCAGCAGCTGAAGCTATGCCAGGAGAACCCGATGGCCATGCCGTTCGTCACCCTTGGAGCCAGAATGGGTCTGGCCGAGTGTCACTACCAGTTCAAGTACGAACGCTGGAACTGTTCGATGACAGCACAGAACCATTCCATCGTCGATACCGTCATTCAGATAGGTATGCGGTGCATGTGCACCTTCAGATGAAATCTAGGTCAGGTCAGGTCAGGTCAGGTCAGGTCAGGTCAGGTCAGGTCAGGTCAGGTCAGGTCAGAGGAGGTCACGTGAGCTATAGACATGCATCTTCCTCGCATGAAATCATGTCAGTCAGTTCATATAGGGTAAGATCAGATATGACGAGGCCAGTTGAGATAAGCCATATAGTGCACGGTTTACTGACAGATATATAAGCTGACACAAGGGCAGTAAAGAAATTACGGTGTTTAGGAAAATGTAAAAATTGTATCTTTATTAAAAATAAAATAATAACGAGATTTAAATAGAAGGAGTTGAATATAAACGACGATTTACTGTTTCAAGAATTTGCTTCAGGAGTACTTGTCTAGATAAGTTAGATTGGCCTAGTAGCCTATAATGCAGGAAGCGCTGTCGGGCGCTGCGTAAGAAGTTTAAGACGCGCGATAGAAATATGCTGTAACGATTACGATAAAAAAAACAGGCAGTGGCGTAACGAAGGGTTTCAGCACCCAGGGGCAAGAGTCGATGACTGCGCCCCTTTTAATTTTCTTTTTGACTTTTAATTGTTCTTGTCATAGTACTGTGTACCACTGAAAGCTAATTTTGCGCCCCCTTGTGCTAGGGGGCGTTACGCCACTGAAAACAAGGTTTTGTTGTATTGCATTAAATAATATAAGACAAAACAATTAAAGTAAAGTACGATGATACGAGAGGTCTGAATCGTAATATTTACAGCATATTTTAGCCTTATTCGATTTAAAAAAGAACAAACTTCTGAGCCTTTTACTCATCTCCAAGAACCGTTCTTTTCAGCCGTGGCTGAGCCGGTAGCGCCTCTGCATGAGTATACCTAGGGCGATATATCAAGTTTATTGATTGATTGATTGATTGATTGATTGATTGATTGATTGATTGATTGATTGATTGATTGATTGATTGATTGATTGATTGATTGATTGATTGATTGATTGATTGATTGATTGATTGATTGATTGATTGATTGATTGATTGATTGATTGATTGATTGATTGATTGATTGATTGATTGATTGATTGATTGATTGATTGATTGATTGATTGATTGATTGATATTTCTACCGCGCACCTTAAACTTCTCAAGGGTCCTTCCAACCTGACAAAGCAACTTCAAGGTCGATTCTTCAGGCACTAGCAAACTATCTAAATGTCTACACAATAAACAAAGGTCGATGAACTAATGTCGCAGGTTTCGTATATAGCAGCTTTTTTTTCCAGAATTCAAGGACTGATCAAAATGAAGCTACGTTGTCGCGTGTGGAAATAGGGGACGTGGGAACGAACCCTCAGGTCCTTGACGCTGAAGGACAAAGAGAGCTTGGGGGCACGTATACAGAGAACCATAGACGGTACTGAAATGTATACGTATATATAGATCCCAAAGATCGGATAGAGTATACAACCAGTCAAGTAGTTACTTATCAGTATAACCGATCTTAAACTCAATGCATCTTCTTGTATGTGCAGTCATTGCGGCTCCTTCCCATAAAGATAGATATACTTGTATATGCCTAAACTTTGAAATCGGTCGATCAGAGGGCTGCAGATTTTAAAACACACTGAAGTTATACTGAATGCTTTACAAAGTTTTCTGAAGTTAGCTAATGTGAAGAAAAGTGTGGCACACGCATAGGTACATGTAGGCCCATACCATTGTCGCGTCCATATATAGTTTAGTAATGAACTTCGTTTAGAGTATATATCTGCATGCTTGGGTGTTCGATAGTGTAGTGGTTAGCGTGTTGGACTGTCAGTCGAGAGGTCGGGGTTCAAATCCCTTCCAGGGCAGAAATTTGGTTCGAGAGTTCTGCTCGACCTGCAGCCCCTAGCCAACTCAGTTATGATGAGTACACTGACCGTCTGTGGGAAGATGAGACGGCGAGGGAGAGGACTTACCGAGGCTAAGAAAATGAAGTCACTAACTTCACACCATGCATGGCTACTTTTCAGGCTAGCTCAAGGGACTGCTCTTCTGCTTCTTCTAAAGAGCGCCTCTGATTATTTTTTAATGCTTTAGGCTACAAATATATCTGATTACAGCATAGCCGACCTTGGAGCATCTGGCGCTGGTGCAATTAATTAGGCCCCTACGACATGGTATACTAGGCAGCGAAATGAAACTAGAACGCTTTAAGTTACATAGCAAATAGCAGCCATGATTAATTAGGGTAAATATTTGCCATTAGCAAATAGGGCTAATATATATATATATATATATAATATATATATATATAATATATATATATATATATATATTAAATCTAAGTGTTACGTTGCGAAACATAAAGTTCATGTGAGCTATATGTAGCATAGTGCAGTGGGCCAGTGGCGTCTACCAATGGTGGGGTTAGGAGAACGATCTCCATCGAACTTCAAACTTGGTATAGTTTAACGTACGTTTTGTACATAAATTGGGGGGTTGTTGATTTGCGATAAACATAAGTCGGCCAGAGTGGGGGTTGTTCTCCCAATCCAGGTGGGGGTTAGACGCCACTGGTATAGTGTGAAGTAGAAGTGTAAAGAAAGGTTCCCTTCTTCCACGAGGAGCGCAGAAGAGGCGTATATACAGCTTTGAGCCGCGGTATCACGAAATAGAGTATCTGTCCTAAGACTATCTGCATGGGGGGATGTATGAATTTATCCCCCCGGATGGAATAAACCGGTTTAGAGTATCCGGGGGATAAACCATTCTATCCCCCATCGTCATACACATCACGATGGCCTCGACGACAATCCAGTCAAAATAACCAAAAACGAAGTAAATTGATTTAAGGTCGACTTACAAACTACAGATACACAATTTAAAAATGTTATGCGTACAATAAATCCAAACAGTACGACTGAATATACACTTAGAAACCGCCAAAAATACAAACTAAACTGAATACTCCATTTCGCAAAGGGGGATACTCATGTATGGGGGATACTCTACTTCGTGACACCGGCATGGGATGCATCCCATGGTCCTGGACAGGAGGCCAGCGCATCCCTGACTTTGCCGTTACTTACCAGCTTGCGCCCAATAACAAATGACTGCTTGGTGACCAAAGCGCGTTGAAACAACTTGCCCAGGGTCATTATGCATGCACGGAGTCGAAACCGCAAGCGTAATACCGATAGACCTTCCACGGGGTCGTACTATATGGCAATGTACATCACGAAAAGCTAGGTAACAGAAGGTATACATTAAGGTAAGGCGAGATGATTAGGTATATCTCTTATCATATGCAAACGCCTGTTTCACTAAAAACGACCCATGGATATAATCGTTTTATGTCTGGTGGGTCTACCTAATGACTGCATATAATGAGTGGCCACACAAGCGTCGAGGCCGCAGTAAGTCAAACGACTAATTCATTCCGACGCCACGGATCCATTAGAACTCCGCAGGAAACCTGTTTAAATTGAATAAAGCTGAAATGTTAATCAAATTCGAATTAGGTCCCATCTCAATCCCATCAGGAATGATTGAATCTGAAGAGAGTCTCACTGCCCTCATAATTTATTTATGCGACAAGAACAGCCATATATATTCAGGGATATAGGCCTATATATGTAGCCATATATACATATATTGCTAAATATAGCAACTAGAGCAGCCATATAATATAATATATATATATATTGAGAGTTATATCTATGTATATATAACTATATCCCTGAATGTGCATCGTAGACGAGTATATGAGATATATAATATATGACATCCAGATATATGTATATTTAATGTGTTTCAGGGCGATGTATTATAGTCGTGCGAACTACAGCACACGCATCTATTTAAAACAGACCGCAATCCATCTTCATATCGTTCGCTGGCATGCAGCTACGAGTCGGGGATCCATCCATATAGGCGGCTCATCGGGGTATTAGTCGGCGGGCGAGTCCCTCTCTCTCTCTCGCTCGCTCTCTATGATGTGCACTTGTAAGCGAATCTGCGGCCCTGTCGCATCGCCGAATACGGGCGATTCATCATCGGGCTGACCTCCCATACATACACGACGGCTGTAAATGGTGAACGGGTATACCTTGCAGTAGTAACGGGCACCTTGCAGTAGTCAGCGCCAGCCGGGGGAACCGAATTGAAACCCACCCACCCAACCACCCAACAACACCCGGATGGGAATGGATTCCATTTGTACGGCCTTTCACCACACGCAAGCACGCCCTTACACCACGCGCCTGTGGCCAACACACTGAACGCATGGATAAATATATATATGTACATAAATATACGTATGTCATGCAAATGTGTATGTATGTATATATATGGTCATAAATTGCGGTGCATTTATGTATACTCATGAACTGATATACGGCGATTTGCTACAGCTGCAGCGTTGAGACTGGTCACGAAGGTGGTCTGACTTCATCATCATCATCATCAGGATCCATGGGCCGAAGGCCCGTAGGTGTCCAACGCTTACATCGGATCCATGGGCCGAGGCCCGTTGGAGTCCAATGCTTGCATTGGATTTCATACGTATTTTTCTTTACGAACGGAGTATCTGCACCCATCCGTTCGACCTTCGCACTTCTCCCTTAAAGAGAGTTCCAGGCTTAGGACTGGCTCTGACTTACTACCCCTAAATATATAGGATCAAACGGTATTAAACCCTACAAGTATACAGCCCTTATGCTTTTCGATAATATACATATATGTATGTCTGGGGTGCACGACTGAACCTAACTGTGAACCACTGTTGAACATAACTGTGCATAAAATGTTCCACTCGGACTCGTTGAGTCTGTCTTTATGTGGTGCTATATAAATTTCCAATTACCATTAACTTAGTGAAACTGAGGAGCGACATGCTTCAATATGAATTAAGTACAAACGGCTTCAATCAGGCACCGGTCTTGTCTTCTGTTGCAAATTGTTTCGCTGAACGCAGAAATATTTGCATAAAAAAGTAACCAGGTAGGCCTATATTAAAGCAAAACAAATTTATGTTTATTCAAAGATATCTAACGTTGTTTTTATCGGTGTTTTCAGGGTATTGCATTTCTATTTAGCTTCATTTTAAACTAAAAATCCATGACTGTCGGTACGGACAAAGATTTATAATAAGCTTTTATTTAACTCGAAAGTAGGCAATATCTTCATTGAATCCCCCATATATAGGCCTACTATTGCTAGATGTTAGCATTGCGTCTAAGTCAACCTTTAGCAGATTAATCAAATATTGATTCGATTGATTTGATTGATTTCATTGATTGATTTGATTGATAAATTTGATTGATTGATTTGATTGATTTGATTGATTGATTTGATTGATTGATTTGATTGATTGATTTGATTGATTTGATTGATTTGATTGATTGATTTGATTGTTTGATTTGATTGATTGATTTGATTGATTGATTTGATTGATTTCATGATGACACATTTTGTATCGTATACTTGTATACTCTATTGCTTTGCTTTGCATTTCGCTGCGTTGTATTGTGCATGCATTTGCATTTATTTTATTAACCACATGTTTTCGCAGTCATTATATGTATTGCTATATTTCAGGCAGTCTTGAAAGTGAGCCGGCTCTGTCCGGGTCTGCGATCCGGTATTCATTTTCGCGACCTGTAAGATAACCTACTTTTCCCCTAAAACACTGAATATTATTACGTAACAGACCCGGCTATTTTTTCAAACCACTTTCAGCACTGATTTCAGGTGATGCTGTTCAGTTTAGTTTGTTTTGTGTTTCTGAAGGTACGAAGGAGACGGCCTTCATTTACGCCATAACAAGCGCTGGTGTCGCCCATGCCATAACAGAGACGTGCAGTGCGGGCAACCTGACGGAGTGCTCGTGCGACACGAGCCACAAGGGCAAGCTGGAGCAGGAGGGCTGGAAATGGGGTGGATGTAGCGACAACATCGACTACGGCATCTGGTTCGCTGAGACCTTCGTCGACGCACAGGACAAGGTCAAGGTCGCGACGGCCGCAGCAGCGGAAGTGACGTCATCGTCTGCGGCTGGTGTTGTTGGAACGACGAAGGACGTTCGGGCTCTGATGAATCTGCACAACAATGAAGTGGGAAGGAAGGTCAGAAGAAAAAGTTACTTTCACTTAATCAATCAATCAATCAATCAATCAATCAATCAATCAATCAATCAATCAATCAGGGCTAGTTTAAGGGACTGCTCTTCTTTTCTGTCCTTTTGTAGCATTTGTATCACCTTATTTTTCACTTTCAACATTTGTTTTTCTTGTTTCTTTGCATATCTTTATTTTTGAATTTTCAACGTTTTCTTCGTCTCTATCTCAACATTTAAATCAGAGTAGTGACGAGAGTGAAAATATTTGATGACTGAGAATTTTTGCCTTTATATAACATTTCCATGACCTTAGCTTTCACTTCCAGCATCTGCATAATCAGGTCTCTGCATTTTCAGCAATTGCATCGTCTGTATATATATATAGCTTTACATTTCAGTATTTGCATCAGCTTTATCTCAACGTTTAAATAATAAAAGCTGTGCGTTTTCAACATTTGCACACTTTAATCTTTCATTTGCACCATTTCTATGTTGCCTTCAAATACCTCAGCATTTTTGGTATTGTTTCTATTTTTATTGCACAGAATATTTTCTTTTCGTTTGCATTTTTCCTTTACATTTGCTGCCTCCTCGTTTCTTATTGATATGTATTTCCGATGATGGCTGATGCATTAACTGTTTGGTAATCTCAGTCGCCCAGTATCTCCACTTTCCTGAATTCCATGCTTCTTTCTCGGTGTCGTATTTCTCACCACCATTGCCGGTCGGGGGTTGTAAGTCCCTAGCCTGGAAAAAGAAGGAGGGCAACGTCAATCATCTTTATTATGACAGAAACTACCTAACCAAACTGATCTAAATTCCGTCGCCTCTCTGCATGCATGCATCGATGTTGCACGTATACCTTAGCCCTGTGTATACATCTACTTATCGGTTATCATGTATCATTTCTGAATCTTCTAAACATCCGTATATTTTCGGTTCCCTTGCATCAACTGCCTTTTCTCGGCCTCTTGAACGTATATTCTGCGCCGCTTATAATCTCTGTACTATTATATAGATCTGTATGATACATAATCCGCGTTGAATGTTGAAACTTGACAGCTTATAGGCCTACCGCTTCATCTGCATTTAATATGCACTTTCATTGCTTGCATCTTTTGTATGCGCGATTTCGGAATTGTTTCTTGGTTCTTGAAAAGGTTGTGGAATTTAGTAGTAGTTGAGCCAAGTAGGACTTGACTGATTTAGTGCACAGACAAAATAATGGATCTCATGCGGCAAAGTATACGCGAACGCTTTCTCTCAATCGTGAACTGTATACCCATAAAGACGGTTATCCCCGATTCCTGCCCGGGAGGAGGTCTTTAGGCTATTACTTCCCGCGATCTAATCATTTCCGAGAGTACTTAAGCGATGGAAGAGCGGAATTTGTCAACGAATGAATGTCACCCTTGTCGGAGTATGACCGTGACCCGTGGGATGCATGGTCTTCCCGCGGCTGCGGTGTTTTATGGGGGTCACACAACCGTCGACTGTCGACTATTCTCTGCGGGTCCCATGCCACTACATAGGCGTCTGCAGCGATGTTCATCTTAGAGTAATGTCTGCATGAAACAACCGAGACGAATGCATTTGGAACGTGCATTCCTTATCTCCCGACACAGGAGGACAGCCATTCGTTGTTCTAAGGCGAAATGAACATCGCTGAAGCCTATAGCCTATATCTATAGAGTGCATGGCTGGTGTGCTCTATAAATCTTGGCCTATTAATTCACAATTTATGTCTATAAGAGGCACCTGCTCAGTGATCTCTCTCGTTTCGTTTCCTAATGACAGTTGGCGGAGAACTCGAGTGGGATATTCCTAAAGGGGTGCATGGCTGTGCGGTTCACCCTGCCTATCCCGTGGGGGTCGTCCTTACCATATCACCCAGAAAAGATATAGGGGACGTGTAGGGCAATGGTCCCGGTCCGTCCGTCCGTCCGTCAAAGGAGCTCATCAACGAGTCGTTTGCTATCTTCCTCGACCCTTGATGGGACATTGGGGGAGATGAGTAGGTTCGCAAATAAATCGGCAGTGTGAAGAGATGGGCCCCGTGTGGAGGGAGGTTCGGAGATAAGCCTCTTTCGGAGTCAGAGGGTTTAACCATATATACGCCAATGCTACGAGTCTTTGTCTGTGGTATGCGTTGGTGCATGGTAGCTATATAGGAGGAGAAAGTTGAATTGTATGATACGATCTGCGGCTGTCTCGTCTATATAATTATATAATATTATGGTCACCTTAGCAACCTCTACACACGAATGACAGGTTTGATACTTCTGTGACCCACAGGATGAATAATTCATAAATGTAAAGTAAATGAACTTCGGATTTGAAAAGAAATTAGAAATCCTTCTCGGTTCTGCATTGCAGTGTATACTGTTCGATAAGTTGCACTTCAAAACTTTTTGCTCTGAACGTTCTTTGTATTGTGTATGTATGTATGTATGCATGCATGCATGGATATGTATATTGCATATATGCATGCTTGTATGATGTATCTATGTATGCATATGTGTAGCATACATATATTCTGCATATTTGTGTATATCTATATGCATGTGTGTATACGCATGTGTGTATGTATCTAATCACTTTATATATCGCCTATTTGGTAACCTACAATGGCTCTGTCAACGTTAAGAATTGATAGAAAAAGTAAACACCTTTTGTTTCATCATCATCATCATTATCAGTTCCTGACGTCAGCTACTTGGCGGCGATGGGTACGAATAAATTACCTCCATTGTCCTCGGTCTCTTGTCAGTTCCACTGCTCCCCTTAGTGTCAGTCCAAGTGATGTTATGTCTTCATTTTTATTGTCTATCCAGCGTTGTCTGCTATACTCAGTATATGGGCGTTTTCCTGAGAGGATATTTTGGATGTGTGCGCGTATACGGTCTTTGGCCCCGAGAACTTGGAAAAAGACCCTGCACGCCGACAAACGATCTCCGATGTTTACGTAGATATAAAATCATACGGTATACCATGTGAACTGTGACGCAATATTCAGGTCTCAGATCTAACGTTTCTCAGAGTATAAGTGGCGGTGTATAATCGTAGACGATAATATGAGGGCGAAGTATAAGGTTATAGGTTTGACATGTTGTCTTCCTTATATAACGCCATAAATATCGTATCACTGCATGTATAGAATTCCAGTCATTGCCAGAGTTGTATTGTCTCGAGACACTGTCTCGGTCTCGAGACGTCTCGAGACAGGTTTTTCGATGGTCTCGGTCTCGGTCTCGGACCCCACTGTCTCGGTCTCGGTCTCGGTCTCGAGATCATTACTCGACTTTTTGGAAACTGTCTCGAAGCGAAAGTCTTGTTCTCTTGTAGAAGCGCGGTCTCCAAAGTTCTCGTACAAACTGTATTTTGTTCGAAACTTCGTACAGTATTGCGCTGTAAAATTGTCTTGTGCCGAATGGTGTTTCTGATATTAAGATTTAAGAGTATTGAAAAAAGCAGTCTTAAGTTTGCACTTTCAGTCCAAAATTTCCAAATATCTTAAAATGTCTCATAAAGAACCTGAAATCGTGAAATTTGCATTCACGCAGTTTGAAATCAATGAAAACCAAAATAAATGGCATGCCGTTCGTCGTTTGTGTAAAGCCAACATATTATTAAGCGAAACTCTTTTAACAGCATCTAGTTTCTCAAGGTGAGTGATGTGACTTATGTCGCTAAATCGCTAATAGGCCTAGGGCCTATATGGAATTTTGTTGGTTTAAATTTTAGAATCATTTAGAAGATTTCAGAATGGCTGAAATATTTAATTTCTTTATAGTTTATACAATTCAGGTGATCGGCTGATTTAAGTGACTTGACCCTTGTATTAGACTTCAAAAGTTGAGAAAAATTGTTTCGGGACTTGGGTCCAATGTGCATTTCACTCGTTTTGAACTGTCTCGAACTGTCTCGGACCTGGTGTCTCGTCTCGGTCTCGGACCCCACTGTCTCGGTCTCGGTCTCGGTCTCGAACCCCACTGTCTCGGTCTCGGTCTCGAGTTTTATGTCTCGTATACAAGTCTGGTCATTGCACTCACTGGTATACGAAGAGCATGCAGATACATCGATTTACATACAGTTTGTACAACCAGTCAGTTTGGCGTAAACTAACAGTCGCAATAGATGTGAGAATAGTCTGAACAGTATTCTCTCTCTCAATAATGACAACAGCATAGGCCTATGCTGCCTAGCATGCACAACCATGGCGTGCCAACCAGCAGTCAAACCGTAAACGATCAACCTTTGAACTTAATCTCTTGAACTTAATCTATTGAACTTCATCTCTCAATCTTAAACTTAATCTCTTAAACTTAATCTCTTAAACTTAGTCACGTAGACTTAATCTCTTAGACTTAATCTCTTATAATTTATCTCTTAAACTTAATCTCTTATAAGCTCTTTAACTTAATCTCTTAAACTGAACTCTTAAGCTTAATCTCTTAAACTTAATCTCTTTACCGTAATCTCAAACTAAATATCTCAACCGTAAGCTCTTAAACTTAATCTCTTTAACTTAATCTATTAAACTTAATCTACTTCTTAGGACTTAAAATAACAATGCATCTTGAAGCTTATCCACGTGACTGAGCAGTCCGTGACAGCCCAGGAGTCATCAAAATCATCATCTGTATCAACACCGTCATCAGCAACAAACCCGTATTTGTGTCGACACTGCATGCAACACAGCAACATTACTAATAACATGGCGAAGCAAACGCGTGTATACCTGATTTAATTAGATGTTATCTTGCTTCTGGTTCTACTTAGCGGTCTAAATGAAACCCACATGCCTAACACTGCCTTCTATATCCCGCATATAGAAGGCAATGGGCCCACACATACAAGGGTGACGGCTGCCTATTCATTAAAGTACTTTCATGACTTCCACTGACAGAAGCGACTCCGACACGCATGCGGAGGGTCCGGTGTTGCGGCGTTTACACCCTCGTGGGCAGGGTAGGTAGGCAGTGTGGTCTCCTTTAATGTGGTCGATTTGCATAATGATACGGGGTTCCTGTAGCCGTTATTAGCGTAAAGGGGTTCACCTTAATCGGCTATTAAGGTAGACTTCAAAGGGCCGCCTTATCTTCAAAGCGTCGTTGACAGTTGTTACTTGGCTTCTGGATGCGGGAAACCGGTCGAGATTTTATTGGTTGCTTTCTGATCGGAGGAGATCAGAGTTAGAATTCAGCGTTGCTTAAAAATGTGATTGATTTCTGCAACGTTACGAAACCATCGCTGAGTGACTAAACTAAGCAAAAACAGTCATCTTCTATTAAATTCTGTGTTCTGTATGTCTGTATGTGTGTATGAATGTATGTATGTATGCATGTATGTATGCATGAATGTGTGCATGTATGTATGTATGTATGTATGTATGTTTGTCTGTCTGTCTGTCTGTCTGTCTGTCTGTCTGTCTGTCTGTCTGTCTGTCTGTCTGTCTGTCTGTCTGTCTGTCTGCCTGTGCCTGTGTATCTTGCTCTCAATGGATATCTGTCTTACACGTGTAACTTTTATGTCATGTTATTCGGTGAGCAATTTTGAGTTAGCAATGCTGGTGCATGTGGTCGCCTGAATCTCGTCTCCTCTGCGCTCCTCTGCACTCCGCTCTACTCCACTCTACTCTACTCTCAGAGAGAGAGAGAGACAGACAGACAGACAGACAGACAGACAGACAGACAGACAGACAGACAGACAGACAGACAGACAGACAGACAGACATGAGAGACAGACAGAGACAGACAGAGAGAGAGACAGACAGAGAGACAGGGAAAGACAGAGAGACAGACAGAGACATACATAGAGAGAGACAGACAGAGAGAGACAGAGAGAGACAGAGAGAGAGACAGAGACAGACAGAGACAGACAGACAGACAAATAGACAGACAGACAGACAGACAGAGACAGACAGACAGACAGACAGATAGAGATAGGGCAAGAGAGAGAGAGACAAAGAGAGACAGACAGACAGACAGAAGAGAGAGAGAGAAACATACGTGGTTCAATGTGCCACTCTAATGCACAAAGTGTAATCTTCTCTTATCTGCTGTGCACAGTTCTTCATGCCCCTGAACTGCCTTCTGATTTGAAGTTATATGATCTTCTCCTCTCCGGTGCTTCCTTCTCCCTTTCCATCAGTTCACTTTCTGTCTTTCTGCCTTCTCCTTGTCTAATGTCTCTACCTTTGTCACTCTGCATGTGACCCTGTCTCTGTTTCGTTAACCTGGTGTCCGTACACATAGCCTACAAGGCTACAACAACTATAATATATCTTTTACGCCATCGCAATTCTAAGACACGCTTTCAATGCAGGGGAACTGTCACGCTGAGAGCACCTCTGAATAGCCTGTACTGTTATAACTTACAAGAGGCGCTTTATAAATTCCCAGATACGATACGATACGAGATGACTTTTGCCTACTTCGGGTTCAAATGCCACAGATCACAATAACAGCGAAGATGACAAAAATGCAATTCTTTAGAAAGAATCTCTATACGTCGTATACGCAGTCGACCTGCATTGGTTCCTCATGACGACCACTTGTCGCTATTATACGTTTCATCAGACTTGACGGGTGATAGGCAGGCGGACAGTAGGCTCCGTGTCTCCTGGGGCGGTCATTGTGGACGGTAGAGGGACACTGCAGTCAGTACGTGTATAATGCCCCTTCTGTCTGCCTGTGTATACCTGTCTCTGTCTCTCTTTTCCCTTCTCTCTCTCTCTGCAAACTGGCAGCTCAATGAAAGTCACCAAAAGCCAAATTCCTAATTAGATTTCTGAGTGTTAAACGTCCTGTATAATGCGATTTTATTGCACGAATGAATGCTTCTTGATATATGCACTGCAGGTTACTTACATGTTTAATGCTCTATATACAATAGTCTATAGGGCCTACTCTATTTATATTTATCCATAGCGGGTCACAGTTTAGCCGATTGAATGAGCGCTTGTAACGCAGAGTATACGGGTTCAAGCCCCTTCCTCTGAGACGGTTACTGTGTAGGGATATTGTAAGTAAGTAAGTAAGTAAGTAAGTAAGAATATTCTTTATTCTCTGTGCAAGTGATTCTCTCACGATTGCTCAGCAACATCGATTCATGCTTGGTCATTAAGTATTGGCGCTTAATAAATGTTCATCCATCCATCCATCCATCCATCCATCCATCCATCCATCCATCTATCCATCCATTAAAGTATCAGCATGTTTCATCCACATTGTACTCGTTACATGACTTGTGCTGTCGATTGAGCGAAGAATCCAATTTAAAATCTCACACATAGTTCAGAAAGTACTACATTCAAAGGAGCCGACCTATCATCTCTATTCAATGCTCACACCTCACACTAACAAACATTGCACTTGATCCACCTGTATACGTTTTTATCTGTCTGTACCCCACATGTACCCAAGAAGTGCTGGGCTCTCTGGTTCTCTCGTTGGCTGACCAAACGCTGTGGAATTCATTACCCTGGTCTCTTCGTTATGTCGGCTCGTTAGCGTATATAGTTCAGATCTTACGATTCACCTATTTTCACTTGCTAATCTATACCGCAATCCGATTTCTGGTCTGGTCTGTCTGACCAATCGAACTTCGACCAGGCTGCTTGGACGGATTAAGAAGACTAACATGAAGCAGCCATGGAATGATTCCTCACGAGTTATATGATAACAGTGATATGAAGTCATTATACTAGATTAGATATTCATCATCCGTCATCTTTCAGTCCATCCACCAATCCATCCATCTCTCCATCCATCTATCCATCTGTCCGTCCGTCCATCCATCCATCCATCCATCGATCCATCCATCCAGCCAACCATCCATCATCCATCCACCCATCCATCTATCCATTCAACCACTCACCCATCCATCCATTCACCATCCATCCAACCATCCATCCACCCGACCATCCATCATCCACCCATCCATCTATCCATTCAACTACTCACTCACCCATCCATCCACCATCCATCCATTCATCCATCCATCCATCCATCCATCTACCCGTCCATATATCCATTCAACCACTCATCCATTCATCCATACATCCACCCACACATTCATCATCCATCCATCCATCCATTAATCTACCACTGTCTGTTATTAGATTTTTTCTTCTCTCCTTATCCTCATTATACTTAAACAGATAAACGATAAGCTATAGCGATGTGCACAGCGCAAAAAATATTTTACATTATGTCGTGCAATGCATAGTATACGACCATTAAGTAAGTAAGTATGTTCTTTAATAAACGCAAGCAAACGCTCAGCGCTTTACATACACAGTAAAAAAATACAAAGTCAAAAATAATTTAGGTTGAAAGAAAACGAGAATTAGGAGAATGTACTCCGTTCGAACAGCTGATACTAATGTTGCTTAGAAGAAGATGGTTATCACTCACAGCGGTACAAGCTTAGTGTGACATCCCATGTGCTGGAAAAGAATGTCTGCATCCATCTATCTGTTAGTCTATATATCTGTATATCTGTGTAGTTTTCTCTTCGTTCTTGTTTTCCATTGTCAATTCACCCCTCTCTTCCACTTTGTCTCAATATTTATTTTTGCCGTTCTACTCTTTCTTCCCCGTCTGACCTAGACCCCACAGCTATGCATTTGTAGATTCTGTAGATAAAGAGAGACAGAGAGACGACAGAGAGTGAGAGAGAGAGATTGACAGACAGAGACAGACAGAGCCAGACAGAGACAGAGATAGAGATAGAGATAGAGACAGAGCCAGAGACAGAGACAGACAGAGACAGAGACGGAGACAGAGAGAGAGAGAGAGAGAGAGAGAGAGAAGGAGGAAGGGAGAGAGAGGGGTAGGGTGAGAGACACAGACACGGACACAGAGACACACATATAGAGAGACACACACACAAAAGAGAGAGATGTGTGTGCCTGATGACAGTTGGGTATCATTGGCATTGGGCGTTATTCGTGAACCCCGTAACATCGATACAATAAAGGGGTTAATTGGATAAGAGCAGCGTTGACATAAAGAGAACCTGTCCTGTCTCTATGTCGACGTTATTTACGACAAATTAACCACTAATATTCATGTGCATCAACAGCCACTGTTACAAAAGACGATGAAGAAAAAGATGAAGAATGTAAGACGAAAGGAGAAGGAGGACAAAGAGGAGGAGGAGGAGGACAAAGAGGAGGAGGAGGAGGAGGAGGAGGAGAAAGAGGAGCAGGAGGAAGAAGAAGTGCAAGAGGAATAGGAAGAGGAAAAGGAAGAGGAAGAGAAGGGAAGAGGAAGAGGAAGAGGAAAGGAAGAGGAGGAAGAGGAAAAGGAGGAGCAGGAAGAGGAAGAACAGGAAGAGGAAGAGGAAGAGAAGGGAATAGGAGGAATAGGAAAAGGAGGAAGAGAAAGAGAAAGAAAAAGAGGAAGAGGAGGAGAAGAAGGAGGAGGAAGAGGAAGGGAAGAGGAGGACGAGGACGACGAGGAGGACGAGGAGGAGGAGGAGAAGGAGAAGAAGGAGAAGAAGCATTCATACATCCAGTTTTTCAATTGTTGCTGGGATTCAAACCCTACCTCTAGCTCTTCTTATGACACCCTCATGCAGCTAAGTAACTGAATCGTCAATAATAGTTTATCAGAGATTAATTTCTCGGATCTTTACTGCGGGTGGCTCGGTCGCATTATAAACGTGGAGTACAATACAACACACAATACAACACATCACAATACAACTGGGGCGCGGTGGTTTAGGGGTATGTTCGGTGCCTTGCAGCTGGAGGGTTGCGGGTTCGAATCCACCTCAAAGCTGCCGCGTAGGGACCCTGGGCAAGTCCCTCACTCGCAATTGCTCATGCGCTTCGGCGTGAAACTCCGATTCAGCGTTCGCGCAGTAGTCGGGAGCGCCTCTGAATGGGAAATCTGGTAGGGGCGCTATAACAAGTGTTCAAATACAATACAATACAATACAATAGTTTCGTGTGCATCTTATTAAAAACATCAGATTTTGACCTGCTTTCTTGTACTTTGCTATTCTGTAAATATTTCGACTCCCCAAGCTCTTTTTTTTATCACTGTACTAAAGCACTGCATACATTCATGCATAAATATATACATACATGATACATACATACATACATACATACATACATACATGCATACATTTGTGCCTGATGATGATGATGATGAAGATGATGATGAATATGACAATGATGATGATGCTGAATGATGATGATGATGATGATGATGATGATGATGTATGATGATGAGATGGCCCTATATCTCTTGCTGACTGGTTTAGAGCCCATCACGTCAACAGGACTGGGCCATAGGGTAACGGATGCAGCAATCCGATATACTAAGAAACAGAGCAGAGTATACCTTCAGTGGGAACTTAAGAAAGTCTTCAGTTTCCCACTTATTAGACACATTTAAGAAAAATGAAATCCAAAACACTTCATATATATATATATATTATATAAAATTATATACATAAATATATGCATGGACACACACACACACACACACACATATATATATATATATATATATATATATATATATATATATATATATATATATATATATATATATATATATATATATATATGTACTCACATTATACGTATATATTGTGTGTACAGTACACTGTCCATTAATGTTGGCTTATAATATATACATACATGTGGATGTTATTTATAGCCCAATATGCGCATGCAAGTATTTATTTATACATGGATGAAAGCATTTAATATACACACACATGTTAGTGATAAATATAGATATGCGTATGCATGCACGTATATATATATACATATTATATTAGTGATAGCCTAAGTATATTTATGTGTATTGCCTACATATGCATGTATATACATATATAAGCTTACATATACCAAGACTAGTTTTAATATATATATGTATTCATATAAATTTATATATATATATATATATTGTGAGTGTTCTCATGCATCTCTATAAACTTGCATATAGGTGTTTTGGGTTACGGTCGTTTCCATTCCTGTTAATTTACGTTATGGTCGCGGAGTAAATTGAGCCCCAGGTCTCCTCCGATCCATTGACGGGGAGGGGGAACGCCCTTTCCTTTCCCTCCACGTCCTAAAAGTGACCCCTTGACGCCCCTCCAGTCTAAATGACCCTCCAGCCATGGATACACATTCGTAAATGACCTACCCTCTATACCGCCCTCCTCCATATCCAGCGCAAACATATATCGCGGTTCATTACTGGAGTAACGCCGTTGAATACCCCTGGGGCGGGGTCGGATGACCCACGATCACCCCCTAGCGGCGTCTCTAATCACCCCTGCACGTCCATATTTTGTGTGGCACCGCGTGGAGAAGATAAGCGAATCGTATCCACGCAAGACTCCCTTCCACTTAATTCCCCAGTTTATTTATCATTCCACCCATTACTACGTTACCCATTTTGTTGAGTCTAACCTGTATATGAAAGTGGTTTCGTGAATCGGTGTATTTATTTTTATATTCAGTTGTGTACGTCAGTCTATATTATTTGCTGTCCTTATACTTTATTCGCATATGTATGTAATCGTTCGAAACAGTGTCATGCATGTACACTTGTCAGATGCAAGTAAAGGCTACGCCTTACTACTACTTACTTACTTACATAGGTTTTATTCTTCTTCATGCATCATGATGCATGTATTTGTGTGGACATATTACTATAGCGCCTTTTTAGTATACCTAACAAACGTGCTACTAATAATATAATAATAATAATAATCTTTTCTTTATTAAGCGCCTGACAAACGCACTGCGCTGTACATTTACATGTTACGCAATTGAAATCTTAACTACTAATAGAACAGACAGCCTGCAATACAACGGCGGTAATAGCAGCCTACAAAGCACATCCACCCAACGGGGGCTCGAACTCGGTACCTCTCGGTCTCTGTGCCAGATGTTATCCAATGCGCTATCGGGCCCCCACTGACCATAACTACCTAACTTACCAACCGAATGATCGACTGACTGGCTGGCTGGCTGGCTTACCTACTAACTGACTAACTGACTTTCTTACGGATGATTGACATACTGACTGGCTGTCTGAATGACTGATTGATTGACTGACTTATCAACTCAGTGACCAACTCAGTGACTGACTGACTGACTGACTGACTGACTGACTGACTGACTGACTGACTGACTGACACTGTAAATGTCAACTAACTTCAACTAACCATTTCTGACTTATGGAAAGAGTGCATACTGGTTGACCTGATAATAATTATAACAACAATTTATGTGGATCGTCAGTGTATACGCAAGCTACTTCTTTTGGCTGACATGCAACAGGCATATTGCCTATACACACAGACACTCACACGATTCTTCTTCCCCAACAGACGTTTGTGAAACATTGCCAATTGACAGAATTAAATATAACTATCCAATATAAAATATTAGGCCTAAATATAAAATATTAAATTTAAGGATAAATATAACTCCAATATATCTTATCTTCCTACCTTACCTCTTACAATGCGCGTGGTTGGTATCTGGCATCTGCAGACCAAGCTTTAGCCGACCTCGCATGTGCTTACACCCAATCGTAATATCTTATCTTACTCTGAGTTATCGTATGCCTTGTTTCCTCACTGCTGGCCTGTAAGCCTTCTCTCCCCTTCCATCTAAGCGGTCACTGTGTGGCTGGCCTTCTACTGGACAGGATGTGACCTGTAACCTTTTAATGGCGGTGCTATCTTTCTCTTAATGTTTCTTGCCCTGTCACTTTCTTCATTCCTTGACCATGCCTGTCTGATCTTTGTCGTTTAGGTGGTTATATGACACCTATAGGCGCACGGCTATTAATGGGATAATCTGTAGACCCACTGATAGGCAGAGACAGACAGACAGATAGATAGACAGACAGGCGGACGGACAGAGGGACGGACGGACAGAGACAAAGACAGAGACAGGCAGACAGACAGAGACAGACAGCCAGACAGAGACAGACAGACAGAGACAAACAGACAGTGACAAAGACAGACAGACAGAGTAACAGGCAGACAGACAAACAAACAAACAAACATACAGAGATAGCTGTACAAAGAGAGATACGAGGAATATGGAGGAATGCCCGGACGGAGAAAGGACAGAGCTAGGGAAAGGGGCATGGGAGAGGAGAGGAGGGGAAGAGACGTGTGGAGGAGAGGGAGAAATCAGAGATGAAGGCTGAAAGAGTTGGCACTGGAAACATCCGAAAACTGATGCAGAACGATGTACAGAGCTTAATAAAGGAAGACAAACATAGAGAGATAAAGATAAGGATATCAGTATATATATATATACATATATATATACATATATATGTATATATTACCATATATCTAAAGTAACGTTGCCACGGGTCAACGGCCGTATGTGTTCAACATCACCCTCGATTATGACCTATTACGGTTGACTGTTTTAGTGTCAACAATTTTGTAGCTTATCGGCGCTAATGGTTCACAAGTCGCCGCAGGACTCGTCAACAAAGAGGCGCCTCATAAGCTTTAATGGTGTCTTGCAGATATACATACCACTACACACTCTTTACAATACAAATACATAGCGATGATAGCGTACGCACGTTGACAGATAACACTATATAAACAAATCCCCGCAAGTGCAGAAATTGTTTCGATATTATTTCCTTCACCTGCATGTGACATATATAGCCCAGTTAGATATAATGACTGAGCACTGCTAGTGGGAAGATGGGAAGAATTATTATGATTACGCTGATGAGAGGGTGCGGGAGGATTGGCCATCCGCCCTCATACGCCGAGGCTAAGAAAAGTCGCTAACACTTTATACTCATGGTCGCTTCTCTCCATGGGTTAGTTTAATTAAGGAACAGCATACGCATTCGTCTGAATGCGTATGCTGCATGCACCAAATACATATATTGTAAAGTGTGCTTACAATGCATGGCAATTCACAGGTGCTATCTATATATCACACCATGTGCAGATCGTTATGCATTTGTTTAGAATATATGTATGCATATACGATATGCATGTTAGATCATGTACGTATTTAAGGGTGGTTTACGGGTTAAAAATCCCAAATAAATGCATTACTCTTATAAAAATCTAAAAATGTAGAACAATACGACCATGTTCAATGGTAGCCCACGAAAACTAAAACCCCACGAAATTGTTTCTTGGCTTAGATACAATATTTGCCATACCAGGAAGGTATACGTCAGACAGATTTGAGTTGTATATCGTCAAAACTTCAAACAGTGCATATCCCTTGTCATAACATCCTCGTTCATGTGCGTTCTGTATACATGGGAGTAAAATACTGCAAGGGGTATACTTGTTGAAAAGGATAGGCTATGTAGATGTAAGTTTAGTAGGAAGTTGTAGCAGGTGACGGTTTCGATGTGACAGCTGTCGCATGCATGGTTTAAGCATTCAACACAGAGAGGTTCCGTAGGGATTATGTAAAAATCATCAGCTGTAGATGAAAGACCACCGAGGCAGACAACTGTCAAATAAAACGCTGGGACAAGGGATTGTGTATCAAAGCCACCCTGTTTCAACATCAAACCCTGCACGGTCAAAGGCTAATACCCTCAAAGATGTCTGCATGCAGAACATCACTTATACCGGCAGCAAAATATTTGCACATGCTGCACATAGTTTATGTTTATTGCTTATCATTGTTTATCGTTGTTTTCATCGTTACCACTACCACCATCGCCGCCGCCGCCACCACCACCACAACCACCGCTGTTCCAGCATTTGTTGTTATTATTGCTCGGGGTGTGCAGTAGTTGGTGTGCTGGACTGTCAATCGAGCCCTTGGGGATTCGAAACCTTCAAGGCAGAAGGATGTTTCGGGATTTCTGCTTCAACCTGCAGTTATAAAGCACTCTGACTTATGTGTATGTGCTAATACGTTTAGGTGTTCGATAGACGATAGTCTAGTTATTAGCGTGCTTGACTGTCAACCAAGAGGTCGTGGATTCAAATCCCAGCGGAAATCCATGTTTTTGGTAATCTTTAAACAGATACAGTTAGAGGTAATAGGCCACAGGTCAGCTTCATAGCTTTAAGTGCCTAAATCGCTCCATCACTGTTCAGTTTCTGTTTGAAAGTGCTCAAACTTGGTGCTGGCGGAGATACTATTCCTGTGGAAGCAGGTTCCAGTGATCCACAATCCTCTGGCTGGAAAAGAATTTTCTAATGTCAAGTTTCAGACTGTGCTCTCAGATTTCCAGTTGCTGAAAGATGGATTTTTCATTAAGGCCTATATATTCTCGAGGCAAGTAGAAATTGTGGAGGTTTCAGTAGTTCACCTCTCATTCTCATGCAGATTTAGCCTATGTGTATATGCACATGTGTACACTTTCGCAACTGAATAGCTACACGTATGCGCTTATAAATACAAACATATAATGTGGCTATAAGTCTGCTGAGTAAGTGTATCATATCGGCAGGGGATGTTTCCATTAGATGGAATCCGTATTGAATATTAATCTTTGGTGATGACCGCCTAATAACCGTCCGCGATCGACGTTTGCCTAAGAGAATCTAAGTCGAATGGTGTTTACTGAATAAACATTAACCTGTCGGCGGCGGCGTTTCTTCTCAGAAGAACCGAAGGAGAAGAAGGGAATGAGAGTAAGCGAAGAGAAGGACCAGATTCATCCATCCGTTCTGGGGCTTATCAGTCAATCTCCTCCGTCGATCTGTTGTGATAAGCTCCTCTACTCTCAGCGCTTTGTACCGATGGAATTAGCGGAGGGGCTGCAGTGTGTTATACTTTTGATATCTAGTATACGATGGCGAAGCCGCAGAGAGACAAAGACGGATACCAGGACCAATACAGCTATGGAGAGAGAAGAGACAGAGATAGATAGCGATAGACAGATAGATAGAAAGATAGATAGATAGATAGATAGATAGATAGATAGATAGATAGATAGATAGGTAGGTAGGTAGGTAGGTAGGTAGGTAGGTAGATAGGTAGGTATACGTAGGTAGGTAGGTAGGTAGATAGATAGATAGATAGATAGATAGATAGATAGATAGATAGATAGATAGATAGATAGATAGATAGATAGATAGATAGATAGATAGATAGATAGATAGATAGGTAGATAGGTAGGTAGGTAGGTAGATAGATAGATAGATAGATAGATAGATAGATAGATAGATAGATAGATAGATAGATAGATAGATAGATAGATAGATAGATAGATAGATAGGTAGGTAGGTAGGTAGGTAGGTAGGTAGATAGATAGGCAGACAGACAGACAGACAGACAGACAGACAGACAGAGACACAGAGAAACAGACACAGAGAGACAGATATATATAGACACAGACACAGAAAGACAGAGACAGAAGCAGAGAGAGAGAGAGAGAGAGAGAGAGAGACAGAGAGAGAGAGAGAGACAGAGAGAGACAGAGTGTGAATGTGTGTACATGTGTACCTTACGTATACCCTTGCCTTAGGCTTACTCCTTCTTCTGCATGCTCAGTCGCTTGTGTCATTTCGCTCTCGGCTGAAAACTTACCTCTTTCAAATTGCCTATCCGCCTTATGCTGCCTCTCTGTCTCTTACGAACTGATCTTCTGGATGTTGACCTGATTACGGATTGATTTTGATGTGCCATCGGTTGATGCCTTGTGCATTAGACACCGGCGCAATAGAAGTTGTTAATTACATTACATTACATTACTCTATTAACAGCGATATAGATGACTATTGCAATGCCTCACGATTCAATCTCTGGTCGCTTTACGTCAAACCGCAGTCAAAGTTTTGGAATCCCGATCGAAACCCGATAAATGAGAGAAACCAGAAGTTTAGTCAGGTCAGACTTGGTGGTCGATTGGTTAGAGCGTTCGCTTTTAAGCGCGGAGAGCACGAGTTCAAGCCTTCCCTCATGAGACGGTTACTGTGTATATAGGGACCTTGGGAAGTCACACTCACAAATGCTCTGCGCCATCGATTTATGATTGATCGTGTGATAGCGGTGCTTAAATGCATAATAATAATAATAATAATAATAATAATAATAATAATAATAATAATAATAATAATAATAATAATAATAATAATAATAATAATATAATAATAATAATAATAATAATAATAATAATGCCAAAGCCTCTCGACCACAATCCAACGCTTTAATGCTGTTGCCTTCCGAGGTACATTATTTTGCCCAACCAGACACTGCCGAGTGAGTTGCCGTTCCAGACCACCACCAGTCACATATCCGGATATTGTTTGGATCGCCTGAGGGATCATTAATACCTCGGGCAAAAAATAATAATAATTTATAATAATAAAGTCGAAACCAGTATGTCTTAGCGATAAACTTGAACGACAACAAAGACTTAACAGAACATAATTATATAGGACAATGAATTCCAAAGTTTCAGACCAGCTGCTGAGATCGTTTGTGTGCCCAGTAGCCCAACCATAGTCCATGCTTTAACTTGCAACAGCTTACGCCATCTACCTTACCTTACCCATTTACTGCTTGATCTATACCGTACTTTAATGCTAAATCAGCTTTTTAAGATGAAACTGCAACGATTTGCTTTGTGCCACACAGGTGCTGTCATCCCTGATGAAGACCAAATGTCGCTGCCATGGCATTTCCGGTTCCTGCGGCGTGCGCACCTGTTGGAGGTCTCTGCCTCACTTCCGTGACGTCGGCGAGACTCTAAAGAAGAAGTACGAGAACTCCGTCGAGATATCGTCCAAGTCGGAACAGGTTCTGAGACGTCGCGAGAAGCGCAAGAGACGGGAGCCGATCCCCGACACGGAGCTCGTCTACGTCGACCGGTCGCCGAACTACTGCCGCCAGGACATCGACCGCGGCATCCTCGGGACGCGCGGACGGGAGTGTCGACGGGGCACGTACGGCCCCGAAGGGTGCGAGTCGCTGTGCTGCGGACGCGGCTACAACATGGAAGAGATACGCTATCTCGAACGCTGTCATTGTCGGTTCGTCTGGTGCTGTGAAGTGAAGTGCAAGACGTGCGAAACTATAGAGAAACGATACACGTGCAAATGACCCGAACCAAGACAATTAAAACCACATACAATAGATTATTATTTATAATGCAGTCTTATTATATATAGGAGCTATGTCTACCGACGTGGCTGGCCCGATTATGATAACATTGTAGTAACTGTAGACTACAGGCATGCAGACACATTGTTGGAGCTGCATTTAAAAGTGTGAGCAGACGAGAGTGTCAGATGGTAGGCCACAGCAGTTTATCATGAACGGAAGTCTCTGGGCGTTCTGGCTACAGTGGTATTGAACGCAGATGCGTTGCCGACAGACTTATTTAGAACTTGAACCTTAAGTTCGGACACAGATATTGGATACAGAAGCGATGCTGAGAGACGATTCGTAACAACTTGTACTTTAACTTCGGACACGTGTACTAAATGAAAGAAAATCTTAAGAATTCCCTCTATGTACAGCTGAAAGCCTGAAACTATTATGGACGACCACGAAGTGTTAAAAGCAGACGTGTAATGCATTAGACTAATATATAGGACTTAATGATTGGACATGCACACACAGCTTTAGAAGATAAATGGGACATGTGTTAGCGATCTGAAGATGCGAAATGTCCTGTCTGACATTTTGAGAAGGTTGAGTACTTACAACGAATGGAAATCTTCGACGTGTTGGGTCTCCTCAGTTGATTGGACTCAGATTCAGGCAGCATCACGTACAATACCATCAGTTTCTGCCTGCTTTACTTCTTTCTCTTCATTCATTGAAAGTATATAAATTATACGTATACATATATGCATACGCATGTGTGTATTCATGTATGTATGCTTGTATGTATGTTTGTATCATGTATGTATTTATGTATGTGTAACCATAACCATAACCATCAATTTATTGCTCCAAACATTGACAAAGTAACATTTCGTTGTACAAAGAACAAAGATGGTATGTATGTATGTATGTATGTATGTATGTATCATGTATGTTAGTATGCATGCATGTATGTATACATGTATGTAGTAATAAACGTATAATTAATTTAATAATCAAACATTTATGAAGATCACTTCAAACAACTTCCAAAAGCATTGAATGGATGGCTATCTATAACTGATTTGCCGAAGTGTGACTTCAGGTAACCAGAAATGGTGTGTTGAGTCTGATCAGTTGAAACAGTAAGTATTATTTAAAAGAAGATTGTTCCAAGACGAAGGTCTGTGTATGTAGGGTCTGTGTATTTTATCTAGAAACATAATATAGCGCCTGTACTGTACTTCACAATAACGCTAGCCAAATGTCGTTATGCTAAGTATAATAAATGGTACTGAATGTAGGCCTGTGATCTTAGGCCACGATCGCATGTATACCACCTACCACCCAAAGACAACCGCAATTTTATCCCGTTCCTTCTACAGCCACCTTTAAGCTACATGAACTTCCATACAAGCACTTAAAATTAGGCCTAATGGCTAATAACTTCAACAATTAACCTTCAGACATGGATGGCTATAGATTTTAGAGGCCTTTAACAAATTAATCAGACAACGAATTCAATATGATATAGATCCCTAACAATACTGACTAAGTAGGACAAAACAACTACAGTCCTAAGCTCACCATTCTCAGTCTCATATTCATATAATGTAACAATGTTGCGTTTGTGTCAACCTTGATTAGTCAATAAACGACTATTGTATTGCGTGTTGCTGGCATACCTGGAAAGAACAATTAGGCTCATGATAGAACACTTCCCTAATTGCATCTGTCTGCGAAGTGTCAACTTGTCAGTCAATAAACGAATACATAGCCTATATACAGAGGTTTTTTAAATAGCCGAATAAATGATGACTTCTGTCTGTATTCTAAATCGGGGTCATGGTATATATCGAGAAAGTGACGAATTCCAAGGCCTAAAAAGTAGACCCGCTAACAACAGTCAATAGAATAAGCAGTCGAGCCGTCCTTTAAGCTATCCCCAAAACACACACATAATGGATTGGGATGAAATTAATGTTAGCTTTATTTTTGTTAGCCTCCACATTTGAAGGCTGATGACCAGTCCTCCCCTTTCCGCTTCATCTTCCTATCGACAGGCTATAGGATCAAGGTTCTTATTTAATAGCTGAGTTAGCCCGGAGTTGAACATAAACTTTGAGAACCCTCTTTCTTCCCTGCCCTGGCGGAGTTTGAACCTCTGACGCATCGGTTAACTGTACAGCAGTACAGGGTACGCCAATCACTAGAATGTCGCGTACCATACTCTAGACAAGCATGCATATATATTCAACCAAAAACATTTACATACATACATGTATTGTATTATACTGACCTCGTGATTGTGATTGCCTGGTCGACAGCTCGCCGTCACATGATAAGGGACATTGTCCCAAGTTCAGATATATATTATGTAGATTGGTGCTTTACGGTTTACAGAGAGAGCCATGTTCAGTTTCATCTTAAAGTAACGCCATTACAAAATTGTCTAAAATAAATACAATAGCGCTACGTGAGTCCGATTCACACGCATGCACACACACATACATCACACACACACACACGCACACATACACACACGGCGTACACACACACACACACACACACACACACACACACACACACACACACACACACACACACACACACACACACACACACACACACACACACACACACACACACACACACACACACACACACACGGCCTACACGTAGACCGATGATGAAGGTTTCGTCCAGGTTTCGTAGGTCTTGGTTCTCTCAATAATATTTCGACACTCCATTTGTCAAATTTTATTCCACGGCTATCACAATATACTCGCTTTGTTTTCATTTAGAACTGGATCAGGTGTAATTTGAGTCTATGATCTCTTGTCTTTTCGTTGCCTATACACTTCAACTTGTTATTCGGAACGAAGCTAAGTCGCAACTGACTCCACTTCTTCCCTGGATTTCTTCTTTGACTTTTCCATCCGCCAGACCGTTTCGTATGACAATCGAGTGTATACATTGGTATCGTCCTGTCAAGAGCAAGTGTCGTTTTATTGTGCGCTAGTTTTCTTACGCCGACTTTTGTCAAGGACGCCTGTGCGGGCTGTACAAGGTGCGACAAAGTCTGAGAAGTCTCGATGATTGACGAGAGGAGTCGGATAAACCAAGTACGACTTCTCTGCTGGGAAATTGGAATCGGATAACCATCTATCCATCCAACTCAGAGCATCTCTATTCTCTACATGTAGGGATATACTTGTTTCGCTCCCAGCAGCATTTGCATTGCCCTCGGGGCATCTCTACTCGTTTCAGTTGAATATGCAGTTTCATCACTCTCAGAGGATTCGTTCCTATTTCAGTTCAAGCTTCTGTTTAGCCTCCCTCAGTCTCTCAGTGGCGAATATACTGTCGACAAGAACGAATGTGCAGGGAGGTAACTAGCTTTGGGCTTGGGAGGCTTAAGCCCCCAAACGAAGCTGAAGCCCCAAATAAATCAAGCCCCCGGCCCCACTATAGGCTCGTGCAACCGCATTCGCCAAGCTCAAGGCCTAAAGCCCACCAAAGAAAAGTTTTAGTTAAGTTAGTTGCGTCACTGCGAATGTGGCCTACATGAATACATGATTGGGTTATTTAGGCCTATTTCTTAGTTTTATGCCTCTTTCTTGTTCGCATCCTGTGGATTCGATGTACATCTTGGGGTTCATTAAAGTTGAGTGTGATAGAATTGCTAAAATTTCTACAAAATTTCTTCTTGGAGTATTATAGGCCTATTCACTAGAATTATAGTTTCTCATCTGCTCTTAATCTACCTGCATGCCACAGTGCCACACAAAACTGTATAGTCTATATCAATAACTTTGAACTAATAAGATGATTAGCTCTTTCGCACGCTGCAGATACTCCTTTAGTTAAAAAATGATTACTATTTAGACTGCATATCTAATCTGTATAGCCTACTGTATAGGTTTCCATTTCCAATTCAAGCGCCATCGAGCTTCTTCGACTGCAGCGCTCCTGGCGAATGCCAGTATATTTACGGAATTTGGTCGATTATGTGAGTAGCGCTCCTAGCGAAACAAGTAGAATGGTTGTAAGTCAACTTCCATAAAATTCTGTATAGTCAGAGCTCTTAGCATTCAAAATAGTCATTATTGTGCATTTAGGTGCTACAAGCAAAAAAATGATATTTTTGAGTTCAGGAAGAAATTCTGATCAAAACCTGATATTGTGCCAGTTGAAAAAAAATTATTTTTTTTAAATTTTTTTTGAGTTTTTACGTTATTATATGTTAGCATAACATTGTGCAATTTGGAGCTACAAGCACAAAAAGGATATTTTTGTGTGCAGGAAGTAATTCTGAACAAGACCTGATATTGTGCCAGTTGGAAAAATTAGTTTTTTTTAGTTTTTTCACTTTTTTATGTTTTTTATCATTCCAGCAAAGCTCAACTAATGCTGAGCAATGTAGCCGCCTGGCTTAGTAAATTCAAAAGCTTAACAAAAATGCTATATTGAATAATATCTGATATTGTGCCAGCTGGAACAAATTATTTTTTTTAGTTTTTCACTTTTTTGCGTTATTTGTTGTTAGCATAACATTGTGCATTTTTGTGTCACAAGCAAAAGAGAGATATTTTTGTGTTCAGGAAGAAATTCTGATCAAAACCTGATATTGTGCCAGTGGAAAAATTAGTTGTTTTTAATTTTCACTTTTTTTTACCAAAATGCACAATGTTATGCTAACATCTAATAACGTAAGAAAGTAAAAAAAATCGAGAAAAAATTTCTTTTTTTCAACTGGCACAATATCAGGTTTTGTTCAGAATTACTTCCTGAACACAAAAATATCTTTTTTTGGCTTGTTGCACCAAAATGCACAATGTTATGCTAATATCTAATATCGTAAAAAGAAGTTAAAAATTCGAGAAGAAATGTCTCTTTTTCAACTGGCACAATATCAGGTTTTGTTCAGAATTACTTCCTGAACACAAAAATATCTTTTTTTTGCTTGTTGCACCAAAATGGACAATGTTATGCTAACATCTATTAACGTAAAAAAAGTAAAAAAAACTATTGAAAAACAATTTCTTTTTTTCAACTGGCACAATATCAGGTTTTGATCAGAATTTCTTCCTGAACACAAAAATATCTCTTTTTTGCTTGTGGCACCAAAATGCACAATGTTATGCTAACATCAAATAACGTAAAAAAGTGAAAAACTAAAAAAAATTAATTTGTTCCAGCTGGCACAATATCAGATATTATTCAATATAGCATTTTTGTTAAGCTTTTGAATTTACTAAGCCAGGCGGCTACATTGCTCAGCATTAGTTGAGCTTTGCTGGAATGATAAAAAACATAAAAAAGTGAAAAAACTAAAAAAAACTAATTTTTCCAACTGGCACAATATCAGGTCTTGTTCAGAATTACTTCCTGCACACAAAAATATCCTTTTTGTGCTTGTAGCTCCAAATTGCACAATGTTATGCTAACATATAATAACGTAAAAACTCAAAAAAAACTCAAAAAAAAATAATTTTTTTTCAACTGGCACAATATCAGGTTTTGATCAGAATTTCTTCCTGAACTCAAAAATATCATTTTTTTGCTTGTAGCACCAAAATGCACAATGTTACGCTAACAGCTCTGACTAGTAGTATTAAGTTCTAATCGTTAACGCTTCACTTTGGTGGTGGGGCTATAAATCGAAATCAAAGTAACCACGGAGCTTGGTCGTTGTCGCAAAGTTAAGATGAAATGGCAAAATCAAAGATTTGATCAGGTTCGATTCCGAGATTGTCTATAATTATAATGGGGCGGGCGGAGGCTAGGCCTTCATTACATTTTCAGTTAGGCTACATAGGCCTATACCATCTATACGAAAGAAAGATTTCGCGAATAGACTGGTCTATGCACGTGTTGATGGTAGGGCCTACTGTTTTAAGTTATGCTCAGAGGTTGGACCTTTTTCTAAGCAAGGCAACCTTACTGAGACTTCAGTCGATAGCACGGTTGTGGTCCGAGTCTGGTTGCCAGAGATCGGAGAGAAGAGGCAGAGCAGCTGCTACGGCAGGTTTTGATGAGAATGAGAAAGCTTGAGTTGGATGGATTGGAGACTTTGGGGTAGGAATTCTTGAATGGTGAGACTTCAATTTGGAGTGGAGAGTCTGCGTGTAGGGTGATAAGTAGCCTAAAGCAGTGCTTCCCAAAGTGGTGGTCCGCGGACCGGTGCCGGTCCGCGAGCCCTCAGTTGCCGGTCCGCAAAGTGAGTCAGGAAAGTGGTCAAATTGTCTCGGAATCCAGAAATGTCTATTATATTTTTAAAAGTCATAACAAAAAAAACATTTTATTGTTGCGAAATTCGTAATTGGCTGGGCACTCTATGGAGCGCTGTAGTATTAATTTCAAGGCACTTCCTATTGAGCTGATACGGTTAGATAGTTGATTTGGCACTCTATGGAACGCCAATGTTTGATAATTGTATTGGTGCGATTTCTTGTTCTGTACCTGTTGATATTGACACCGAGAGAGCTGCAAACTGCACCGGAGCCATTTTAGGAAATGTCCTGTGCTTTATATATAGCAATTGCTGGTGAAACTGCACCGGTGCCATTATAGGATATATCATGTGGTTTACATATAGCACTTGCTGGTAAAACTGCACCGGTGCCAATTTAAGATATACCCTGTGGTGAGTAGGTAGCACCGGCCGGTAAAACTGCACCACCGGTGCTCTTTTGGGAAACTGCACCACCGGTGCCATTTTGAGATATTGCACCGGTGCCATTTCTAGTTGCACCCCATGGAAAAGGTGTTGGGGCACCAGGGTTTTCTGCACCTCTGATAGGTATATAAGGCAGGGGTTGGCCATGGGACAGGCAGTCTGGAGAAGACCGCCTTAAGATTCGGCCTCGAGCTATTGCATCGGCCTCGCAGTCTTGGTGGAGTCTGAAGAGGACCTGCCGTCGATCTACGGACCAGCCATCCGAGACGCTGTCGCTAGAGGGCCTGCTTGATGATAGGAGTGACGAGGAAGCAGCTGTGCAGTTCTCTCTCGATGTCAAGTTGCCTGTTGATGTGATTCTGTCAATCGTCGATGAGAAGAACTATTAAAGCGGTGTTCTACGTGTGTGAGTGTGTCGCTGGTGATCAATCCAAACCTCTCGATAGACCACGAGAGTCGGACCGGACAACCTTTGTTGAGGCCTGGGGTTTCGGCATCCTGGTAGAGCCTTGAACCACTCAGCAAAGAAGACGAATAGAGAAGAAGACCCCTGGTTTCCCGACAAACTGGTACCAGAAGTGGGGTACGCAGTTTTCGTTTCAGCGTCACGAGTCGACAACCGCCAACGGAAGTTCGAGAATGACAGATGAGGAGTCAACCATCATCTACAGTCTGGTGGACGTGGGAGAACCGCCGCATCGCCAGCCAAGCAGTTCTACGCCATTTGTGAAGAGAACGACGACGGAGTCCAGGTTCCTGCTCGAAGGCATTGACTTCGATGATCCGATGCCTGCAGAGATGGACAACGCGGCGCGGTCAGCAGAACGACCTGTGGAAAAACCAGAACAAAGGCCGGTGAAGCAATCAGAGAAACGTCCAGTGGAGAAATCGGTGCAACGACCTATGAGACAACCAGAGGAACGTCCAGTGGAACCGAAACGTCTCGAGAGTACGGATGTCGTCTTCGGCTACAGAAAGTCACCGATGAAGCCGGGCAAGTTTGACGGCACCGGTTCACTCGAGTCCTTCCTCGCTCAATTCGACGTGTGCGCCAGGCACAATGGGTGGACGTCAGCGGATCGTGTGGACTTTCTGCGCTGCGCTCTGGAGAAGGCTGCCACGCAGTTATTATGGGACTTTGGTGCGAGGCAGGACGTCACCTACGAAGAATTAGTCGGTCGACTCCGCCAGAGGTACGGCTCCGAAGGACAAGCGGAGACGTTCAGGTCACAACTGCGCTATCGACGCCAACGGACGGACGAGTCACTGAGCAACCTGCTTCACGAGATACGTCGGTTGGTTGTGTTGGCGTATCCCATACCGTCAAATGAGACAACCGAGATCATCGCACGGGACGCATTCTTGGAGTCGATGCACGACCGGGAGCTATCCTTGAAAGTCCGGGAACGTGAACCAAGAACGTTGGACGAGGCCTATCGCACGGCGTTACGGCTGGAAGCATACCAGCACACAACCGAACAGGAGGATCGACGGGGAACGCCTAACCGTGTCCGAGGGACACAGGGAACGGAGACGAACAGTCCGACGCAGTCTCAACTGGACCGGTTCCTTGCTGCACAACTTGAGAGTCAGCGCAAGTGGCAGATGGACATGGAGGAACGCTTCAATCGTCAATTCGCCGAGCTACGAAGCAGCACCAATCGAGATCCGGAACCGAGACGCGAAGCACCCAGCTTCGGGAACAACCAGCGCGACCGAGAAAGAACCTTGACCTGCTTCAACTGTGGAAGAGCCGGTCACTTCGCCAGAAACTGCCGTCAGGGCCGACGCTTTCGACGCCAAGACGCCACCGCCGAACCAGGAGTCCCGTCATCGGAGGAAGAAGACGTCGTAAGGAACCACACCACTCGCCAGAGGTCAGCCGTTCAAGGAGGAAGCAATGCCATATACATCCGAGGAACCATCAACGGAGGGACACAACTCTGTCTGGTCGACACCGGATCAGAGGTGAGTTTGGTGCCGCATTCCGCTGTAGTGGGTTTAGAACTGACTCCTTGTAGTCGCGTGTTGATGGCTGCTAATGGTACTGAAATTAGGGTGCTTGGGGAGGTAGCTGTCCAAATTAAGATGTGGCGTGGGTTTGCAATTCCCACTACGTTCTTGGTCTCTGACCAGATCGTCGAGCCTATGTTAGGAATGGACTGGCTGAGGCAGCATAAATGTAGGCTAGGCTTTGGCACAGGAGCATTATTTGTAGGGCGGCGTAAGATACCATTGGTAAAGGGTAACGGTTCCACATGGTGTAGGCGCGTAATAGTAGCGGAGGACGTGTTGATCCCTCCTAAGTGTCAGCAGGACATTGCTGCTAGAACTTTATTCGGCAACCTGTCGGCCATGGCTCCCGCTTGGATGACAGAAGTTAGAGAGATTATGCCGGGTGTCCATGTCGCACGAGTTTTAGTGGATGAGAGGGCCTCTAATAGTATGGTGCGAGTAGTCAACTTGACTAAGGAACCGATCCGACTAGACAAGGATCAACTGTTAGGCGGTTTGTACCCCGTTCAGATAGAAGTAAGTGGTGAGACGCAGGAGAGTCCCGGAGAGCCGCCGTTCGAAGAGGCACTATTAAATGAGTTGCCTGAGGACGTGCCGCGTGAAGCTAAGCAGAAGCTGGAGGGACTCCTGCGAGAGTATCGTGACGTATTTTCCACGAGTGAAGGAGACTTGGGCAGGACATCGATATGCGCCCATCGAATAGACACAGGAGACGCGGCGCCAGTGAGGCAACCGTTACGAAGGCAACCCTTCGCGTACCAGGCCGCAATAGATGAGCGAATGGACCAGATGATAGCAGATGGAGTGATTGAACCAGCAGTGAGTGAGTGGGCTGCCAATGTAGTTCTGGCACGAAAGAAAGATGGAACGATGAGGTTCTGTATAGACTATCGACATTTAAATGAGTGCACGAAGAAGGACTCGTACCCCCTTCCCAGGGTGGACGAATGTTTAGATGCCTTGTCAGGAGCGAGCTGGTTCAGTACGCTGGACTTGCGGAGTGGCTACCACCAGGTAGCGATGGACATGAAAGATGCGGATAAGACAGCCTTTGTCACTCGGAGAGGGATATTCCGTTGGAGGGTGATGCCCTTTGGTTTATGTAACGCTCCGGCTACTTTTCAGCGTTTGATGGACATTGCCCTATCCGGATTGAATTTTGAGACATGTTTAGTGTATCTGGATGATGTCATTATTTTTGGTAATGACTTGGATCAACACCTTGAACGATTAAAACAGGTACTGCAGAGATTGAGAGAGGCGCATCTGAAATTGAAGCCAACTAAATGTCAGCTATTGAGGAGAACTGTCAGTTTCTTGGGGCATGTGATGACTCCAGACGGGGTGGCGGTAGACCCATCCAAAGTGGAAGATGTGACAGCTTGGCCAGTGCCGGAACGACTGACAGATGTACGTGCATTTTTGGGGCTCTGCTCCTATTATCGGAAGTTTATTAGGGGATTTTCATCTATGGCTGCACCCTTGTTTGCTCTCACCAAGAAGGGTAGAGCATTTGATTGGAATGATGAGTGCCAGACTGCTTTTTCCAGACTTAAGGTGGCTCTGACTACGGCACCAGTGCTAACACTGCCAAAGAGTGAAGGGGTCTATGTCTTAGATTGTGATGCCTCTGACATAGGAATTGGAGCTGTATTGTCGCAGAGAGTTGAGGGAGAGGAGAAGGTGATAGCCTACGGAAGCCGTCTTTTGTCCACAGCCGAGGTCAAATATTGTATTACACGAAAGGAATTGCTGGCTATTGTGTACTTCGTGAAGTATTATCGTCAGTATTTGCTGGGCAGGAAGTTTGAATTGCGTACAGATCATGCTGCATTGAGGTGGTTGTGGAAAACTCCAGAGCCGATTGGACAGCAAGGTCGGTGGCTCGAGCGGTTGTCCGAGTATGAGTTTGAGATAATTCACCGACCAGGAAGGAGGCATGGCAATGCCGATGCTCTGTCGCGAAAACCTTGTCGTCAGTGCGGATTAGAGGATCAGATTCCTGTGGTAGCGGCCACGAGAACAGCGACCTTAGCGCCACCGAGTGATGAGTCAGATTCAACGGACCCTATTTTAGTAGCGCAGGAGGCAGATCCTGACCTGAGGGTCGTAAAACAGTGGTTGATTGAAGGTGCTACGGTACCCGACTTGCTGGAAGTGTTATCAGAGAGCGCTACCGTTAAGGTGTACTGGCATCAGCGAGAGAGTTTGTATTTGCGAGACGGCATTATGTACAGGAAAAGAATGGATGATGTGGAACAGTTGCTGTTGCCCAAGACTTTGAGGGAAGAGTTTTTGAGACTCGCGCACACGGGAATAACCGGCGGGCACCTGGGAGTGCGCCGAACCCGATGGCAGATCCGTAGGAGAGCGTACTGGGTTGGTTGGTCGGGAGACGTGAAGCGTTTTTGCCAACGCTGTCCCCAGTGCAACCAGTATCGCAGAGGGAAACCCCCCAGGCAAGGGCCACTTCAGCCGCTGCCCTGTGGAGAACCTTGGGAGCGTTTGAGTTTGGATATAACGGGACCACATCCAAGGAGTAGGAAGGGTAACATCTACATTTTGACCATGATGGACAATTTCAGTAAATACGTGGAAGCGGTCCCGATGGCTAACCAGGAAGCCGTATCAGTAGCGAAGGCGTTGGTCGAAAATGTTATCGTGAGATACGGTGCACCATTGCAGATTCTCACGGATCAAGGGACGAATTTTGAGGGGCATTTGTTTCAAGAGTTGTGTAGGCTCCTAGGCGTAGACAAGGTTAGGACGTCCAGTTACCACCCTAGTGGGAACGGCCTAATTGAGAGGTTCCACCGCACGCTAAACGCTATGCTGGGAAAAATCATTAGTAGCCACCAGCGCGACTGGGATGAGGTTTTGCCTCACGTTTTGGCGGCGTATCGGGCATCAATCCACCAGGTAACCGGGTTCTCACCAAACCGATTACTGTATGGAAGAGAAAATCGGATGCCTCTGGATCTTGTTTATGGACGGCCCCCGGGATTCGAATTGGACAACGCCACCTACTCAAGATATGTCGAAGACTTAGCCGAAAGAATGGAGACAGCGTATCGGGAGGTACGTGAGCAATTACGTCGAGCAGCAGAACGGAGGAAACATGATTACGACCTCCGTGTACGTCCCGCCATATTCGACGTTGGGGACTCTGTTTGGTACTTCACTCCGCGAAGGTACCAGGGACGAAGCCCCAAGTGGCAGAAACTTTATTGCGGGCCTTATGAAGTCTTGAAACGATGCGGGCCGGTCAACTATTTGCTGCGGAAGTCGCCGAGGTCCCCTCCCTTTGTCGCTCATGTGGACAAGTTGAAGCATTGTTTTCAGTCGGCGAGGGAAGACGACACCAACGACAATCAGCCAACGGAAGAACAACGCGAGGTCTCCGATAACCACCCTCGACCGCGTCGGGTGATACGGAAACCCGTACGGTTTCAGTAAGTCACGGTGTTTTGACAGGGCGATGTCCGGACTCGATTTTGGCAACGGCTTTATCGAACGGCGACACAAGACTCTGCTTTTAGACTTTTGCTGAGACTCTACGTGGAAACTTTTCTTCGAGACTTTTGCTGACTCAGCTTGAGACTCTGCAGGGAGACTGCTTTGAGACTTTTGCTTCTTCAAGACTTTTGCTTTGGGACTTTGCTGTTGAGGGTCTTTTGGTCTGGTAGATGTGTAGAGACTCGGCTTCGGCTTTGAGAGACTGATGCTAGATGTGTGTTCGAGAGACTTTGCGTGAAATTTTTGAGACTGCGGAGAGACTTTTGTTTTGAGAGCTGTCGTTTTGAGTTTTGTCGGTTGCTGTTTTCTTTGATTGTTTTGATGCAAAGACTTTACTCTAGTTATCTCTTGCACTTAAGTCTCGTTGATTGATAGTGGATATTAGGCGAAACGCCTTGGACGCTGAAATGGACAGTGATGAAGCATTTAATCTATTCTGCTTAACATAATGTTTTAGCGTTGTAGTTGGACACTGAGAGACATAAGTCGTTTTTTTTATATGGACTTTTATTTAGCAGTGGAGAACTTTATGATGTGATATGGATCTTTGCTTGCTAACTGTAGCAGCTCATTTAGATTTTCTTTGGGGTCATGGTTTTGGCCAAATTTTAAGTTGGGTTGACCTAGGTTTCCGAAAAGAGACTTTCGGTATTATTGGTCGGCAGGGATTGTTGCGAAATTCGTAATTGGCTGGGCACTCTATGGAGCGCTGTAGTATTAATTTCAAGGCACTTCCTATTGAGCTGATACGGTTAGATAGTTGATTTGGCACTCTATGGAACGCCAATGTTTGATAATTGTATTGGTGCGATTTCTTGTTCTGTACCTGTTGATATTGACACCGAGAGAGCTGCAAACTGCACCGGAGCCATTTTAGGAAATGTCCTGTGCTTTATATATAGCAATTGCTGGTGAAACTGCACCGGTGCCATTATAGGATATATCATGTGGTTTACATATAGCACTTGCTGGTAAAACTGCACCGGTGCCAATTTAAGATATACCCTGTGGTGAGTAGGTAGCACCGGCCGGTAAAACTGCACCACCGGTGCTCTTTTGGGAAACTGCACCACCGGTGCCATTTTGAGATATTGCACCGGTGCCATTTCTAGTTGCACCCCATGGAAAAGGTGTTGGGGCACCAGGGTTTTCTGCACCTCTGATAGGTATATAAGGCAGGGGTTGGCCATGGGACAGGCAGTCTGGAGAAGACCGCCTTAAGATTCGGCCTCGAGCTATTGCATCGGCCTCGCAGTCTTGGTGGAGTCTGAAGAGGACCTGCCGTCGATCTACGGACCAGCCATCCGAGACGCTGTCGCTAGAGGGCCTGCTTGATGATAGGAGTGACGAGGAAGCAGCTGTGCAGTTCTCTCTCGATGTCAAGTTGCCTGTTGATGTGATTCTGTCAATCGTCGATGAGAAGAACTATTAAAGCGGTGTTCTACGTGTGTGAGTGTGTCGCTGGTGATCAATCCAAACCTCTCGATAGACCACGAGAGTCGGACCGGACAACCTTTGTTGAGGCCTGGGGTTTCGGCATCCTGGTAGAGCCTTGAACCACTCAGCAAAGAAGACGAATAGAGAAGAAGACCCCTGGTTTCCCGACATTATGCTAGCATTTAAAGGGCAACAGAGTCATAGAATTGGCTATACATGCATTTAAATCAATTTTAATACATATTTGAGGCATATATTTTAGGTGATCGAAAAAGAGAAATAATTAATCAATTGGGCACCGGTCCTCCTGCAGTGGAAAGATTCCTGCCGGTCCGTGACACTGAAAGTTAATTCTTGCCGGTCCGTGATACTGAAAAGTTTGGGAAGCACTGGCCTAAAGGAGCCTGAGGCAGATGACGGTGGGTGAGTGGACGTATTGTTGGAAGAACTGAGACTAAGCGGAATTCAGAGGGAAGTGAAATCATTCCATTTGACGTGCAGTGTGGGATATAGATCCCATTTAAATTGCTCTAACGGAAAGAAATAATAATAATAATAATCTTCGTTTATTATTTCAAACTGACACACCGCAGTATGATTACAATTCATTGTATGAACGGATGATCGCAAGTATATTACAGGAGTCGAATTTAACTATTTGGCAGACATGCTCATTTTACCAACGCCATCTGGCGAATGAAAGGCTGAGTCGACCTTTGGGAGGGTAGCGGACTAGCGGGAAGCGATCCCGCGTCCGTGCTGCTCCTTTGCTCGTCGTGCCAGAGTGTTACCAATATCCTAAACTCTCTCCCTAAACAACAGACACGTTACTTGAACTTGGTTTAAACCAAAACAACGTTTTCATGTTGGAAACAAATTAGCAAAGGACCAAAACATGGTGGTGCTATCCGAACACCACCGTCACAATACGAAGTTACACCCATGCATACGAGACCGGGTGGTCAGCCATGTCCTTTACTGACCTTCCAACCGACCCTGCATGCACGGTCAGTGTACTCGTTACAGTTGAGTTCGCTTGGGGCACAGGCTGAGCTGAAATCTCGGAACAAATTTCAAGCATGGCGAGATTTGAACCCTCGATCCTAAGCGACTGACAGTCCAGCACGATAACCACTACACTACCAGACTATCGCTATTAATCAGTGCTTAACCTTTATTTACCCACTATGCCTTTTAGGTGGAATTTTGAGATGGCCCTTAGATATGTGTTGTATGTTGATGGTATTAAAACAGAAATGACAAGCTTTTAGTGATATTTCACATTTAAGGTCATTTTTTGGGATGTTCCAAAAATGGAACGTTGGGTCATTCCCACTAGCATTTTTTTGCAATGGCAGTTCAACATGAATACACGATACAATATTGACTTATCCACAATTGGTAAAAGTGCATTTTAGCGTATTTTATTGATAGTGGATTTAGGCGTGTATTTTAGCGTATTTAATTATTTCAATGACTTTCATGATAACTGAAATGTATCCAGCTTCTATTTAAGCAATATTATTTACATCAATCCAACTTCTATTTAAGGTAACATTATTTTCATCAATCCCACTTCTATTTAGCAAGAATTCTTTTCTGCAGTCCAACTTCTATTCGACCAACGCTGATTCGCCATGAAATCGCGTGTCATTTACGACGCCAAACTACACGTTTTTTCATCAATCCAGCTTCCACTTTAGCAGATAACTCCTTTCATCAATCCAACTTCCATTTGGGCAAAGAATTATTTTTATCAATCCAGCTTCCATTTACGCAAACACATAAGAGAAATAATAAAATACGCTAAAATACTTGGCCGAAATCATCATGGGTTTAATACGCTAAAATGCACTTTTATCCACAATTTATTGAAAACCAGTTTGTTTAAAGGTATGAAAACTTTCAAAGCAGTTCACTTGAAGTATCTTGAGGCACCTGACACATTCTTTGGTAGTGTTTTTCTTCAAAATATGAAAAAAAACAATGAGCCTGACTAATTAAAGATATGTATTGCTCGATCCCATCGTAATGTGTCATGACAACCTTTAACGTGCCTGAGCACTTTTTCACAGGATTTACAGTATTGATACTGCTGGAACGTGCTACTACATTGTTATCTGACTACCTAACAACAACAATTTTGGCATGACATGTGTATTCAAATGTACCTCTTTCTTGCAAAACTTTTCTTGTCATTCAGAGGTGCTGTTCCGGTTCGACCATCACGGACATCATGCCCGTGATGGTCGAACTGGAATAGCACCTCTGAATGACTGCTGCCCAACATCTCAGCTTAGACAGAAGACTGTCACTAGTAAAAAGATTGGCAAATAATAGCATGTGATATGGTTCCTGTGATGAGTTAGGCAAAATTCATGGCAAAGCGCTCAAAAAAAGGGGTTTACATGTATGTGGGTCGCCTACTCCTGCCACAATAAATTGTTGCTTGATATGGATGAACATCCTATTCATGAATAAGACATCCAGATCTTATAACTAAATCTGATTGGCTTTCCTCTTATAAACATCTCTAACCCATGATGTCCATAGTTAGGCACCCACCGACTCATAAATGCTAAGTTTGAAATGAACAATTCCAAATTGTAAAGATTTGTGTTACTGATCATATAGTGCACACTCTGCCATTATAGAGAGATCTCTTTTCAGCTGCCTGCATGGCAGTACATCCTCCATTCATGGATTTAGACATTGCAGTTGCTATTAGACTGAATCAGGTACTCAACTGTGTTGCAGTTATTGCGTTATTTTCTAAAACTCCAATTTAAAATATGTACTAATTATTACAAAATCAGTGTTAAAACATAGGCATATATAAGGGGTTTTACGGGGTGGGGTCACCCTAAATAAATTGCCGACTTTTTTCTATGCAATTATATGCGAAATACAAAAAACTGAACTTTTTCGACCATTTCCAATGGAAACCCCAGAAAACTTACCCCCCCCCGAAATTTTTTCCTGGCTACGCCTCTGGTTAAAATAAATTAAATGAAACATAATATTAAAAACAAATTAATGATACATGCAACATTCCAACAGTATATACTGGCAAATTATGAACAAGAAACACAATCACCTCATATTGGAATTATACTAATGAGAGTGCACCAACGTTCCAAAAATGGAACATGCTTCAAAACTGGGTTTTTTCTCCTAGAGTTTTGCTTCTTTTTCGGTAATTTTGATTTTTATCACTGAGTATAGATATCAATCAACAAAATACAACGTGTCTCACCTGAAAAATTATGACACAAATATTTATTTCAACTTCCTAAAAGATTTTTTTCAAAAATCACAAAATTCGTCAAAATTACGCATCTGTAGCACAAAAATAAATAAAGTCAATCAGAAAATTACCACTGTTTTACATTCTCCATTCTTAGATCTTTCATTTGATGTGCAAATATAATAAATTTACGAAGGCAAAATTATTTTTTTAAACATTACAAATTATGTTCCAAAAATGGAACGTTGGTCAAATAAAGGTTAAAGTGTAAAAAAGAAGTGCCTGGACGCCCCTAACCAGGGGCGCAACCACGGTCCCGAAGTGGGGGGGGACGTACTAGAATGTCTTAGTGGGTGGGGGGTGTAATTGCGAGCGCCGAAGGCGCGAAGCTGCGATTGCCGAAGGCAAGAAGCCCCTAACGACTAGGGGTATGGGGGAGCGTCGTAAGCTCCCCCATCGGGGTCTGGGGCGGAGCCCCAGAAGCCGACGCAATTTTGAGCATATGACGCCAAATGGAGTACATTTTGGGCTTTAATTTACCTCAAATTTTTCACCAATGATTTCGATATAAAAGTACCTAAAACATCTTGATCTGTGAAAAATTTGACTTTATTATATGAATAAACTGGACGTGACAAGGGTTTAAGAGAATTGAACGGAAAAGAGCGGAATAAGCTCTAGAACAGTGTTTGTCAAAACTAGGAAAATCGGCAGGGAGGAAGCCTGAACGATTCAATTTTCTCAGAATACCGTTATGGCGTTTATGTTCCCCATCAGTGGCAAATCCCCACCAAACAGAGGAGGCATAATTATTTAAAGTAGCCGTGCGGGGGTAGTAGCCCTAACAACGTTTCATGCATTTTGATAAACAAAACGGCCCACTCGATAATCGATAGCCGGTTTTTCATTCTGACCATAAGGAAGATTAGTGAAGCTGTTAAATTCCTGGCATATTTATCTTGACACCGGTCACATTTTATATGAAATATATTTAACTGAACAATGTGAACATCAAGAGAATAATTTATAGGTCTATGTCAGGAATGGGCAACTTCTTTTAACAGAGGGTCACCCTTAGATTTTAAGGGCAGTTCAGAGGTCGTATGCCAATCTCGGGCTAATTTTTGCAGATTTGTTGCCCCAGATGAAACAATATTAATTTTATTCAAACTAAGTATTGTAGAATAACCGCTAAAGTACATGAAGATGAATTTTTATGATGAAAACCTAATTATCATAGGCCAATACCTACTGTAGGCCTACATGCTTAAAGTTTATTCCGTTTAAAAATTCATAAAACGAATTAAAGGCTTCTAAGTACCAGGTACAATGCTACTATAAAAGACATGTCAAAGGTCCCCGGGGCCGGACTCGAGCCGCGGGCCGTATGTTGCCCACCCCTGGTATATTTGGTATCGTATTGTATTGTATCAAAGTCACTTAACTTGATAAGTTCATTTAGTTATGAAACAGTCAAGACGCGCAGTGGATGTGAGTCATGTGACAGTCAGGTATACCGTAGACTCGGAATCCATGCATTATAATATTCTTACAGAATGTCCCACACTGCAGTGTACGCAGCATCACAGTCAATGCTGTTTGAGCATGCCAAACTGTTTGTGTCATCAGCTGAGTGTCTTCCTGCTGAAAGCCATGAACTAACGTAAGGAAGTGGAATAAACTTGGCAAGAGGAGGACCAACAAGTTTTCCGAACAGCAGACTTGAGACCGTTTCAACTGACAGAGAGTTCCTTGTAGGGCTAAGTATTAAGTTCATTTGGCTGAACCCCCTTTCACATTCTGCAGTGCAAACAGGTACTGTATTCAATGCTAACAGCAGCGGCTTCAACTCGAGCGGGACTACTTTTCCTCCGTTTTCTTTGAACTTGCGGAATGCACGAATTGATTGCCTTCCATCAACATTGAGCCTTTCGGACATCAACCGGACTTCCTTCTCCCCACTGAGAGATGGCGTGATGTCCTCCGAAGGAAACTCTGGCCAGTTCTCAGGTGATAGCACTTTAGTCCAAGTTACCATCTGATCATATTGGTTAACAAAACAACAGGGAAATTACTGCCAAAACTGATGAACAGATATCGCATCTGACAGAAAGGACAAAAACGCTGGAAGATGCCAATTTCTCCCTTCAGAGCAAAATTGAAGATATGGAAAGACATGCAAGACTAAACAACTTGATCTTCCACGGTGTCCCTGACGCTTCATCTCTTGCCTCGGTTGCAGACCCCTCAATGCACCAGACACCTCAACATGAGTCTGACCGATCTCTCACCATGGCAATTATTCAGTTGTGTCACGACAAATTAAATCTGAATCTCACCGAACTGGACATCTCTACCACACATCGCCTGCCAGGCTCCGCCAAGTTGCCTTACAAGCCACTTATTGTCAGTTTTACTTCACGAAGGGTTCGCAATGAGGTGTTCAGCGCTAAGAAGATGCTGCGCTTTGCCTCGGCTTCCGACAAATCTCACTGGAAACTGCAAGACCAATTGTTCATAAACGAACACTTAACCAAAACCTGTGCCCAGCTCTACACTGCAGCTCGAAGGTTGGTGAAGGAGAAGCGCATCGCCTCCTCGTGGACAACTGGCGGTATTGTCCACATCAAACTGACGGCATCACCTGATGAGTCACCTCGCAAGATCCTTACTCAAGATGCCCTTTACAAGATTGTCCCACCACCATCAACTGAATCCAACGATTAGCGCCTACTCCGACTACAACCACACTACATGACTATCATTCTGCCTGTGCTTGAAGGAATGTAGTAAGGAACTAAAACACTTCTTTGTAAGTCTTTGTAAACACTACAATTTTGCTAACTCCAACTTTTAAGCACGCAGCCCATCCCAACCTTTATAGTCTAATTATGATGGAACACGAAATTACAGTTTAATTTGTTTTTAATTAATTTTTTTACCACAGTTAGAATCTCTTCATGCAGTCACTTGTTCGTGTTAATGTTCTATTCTTTCTCCATTCACTGTTTTCAGTTGATCATATGTGCATGTCCAATACTGATATCGCTGCGATGAAGTGTGTTTGCATAAGTATAATGCTTGCTTATCAACAAATGTCAGTATGGATCATCTATGATGTACTTCTTGCAGGGTGCTGATGTGTGATCATTATAGTCATTTACAGTTGAGGTTAATTTGACAGAGTGATGTTGCACTGATTCATTATTAATTGATCAATTACAAGCTCTCATGATATAATGCAAAGACCATGACTTGCTTCCTGTAAGCATAGTAATGATCATGATTGCTGTATGCATGCTGAGGTCAGCTCTTATTCGTTTCACTCAAATATTTTTTTTTTTTGACTGATGCTCCTTGCATTAGGATGTTAAATCTTTGTACTTTCTCACTGTTTGCACAGATCGACCTGTCTGTTATCCTAACGTTATTATGGTATGGTTAGAACTGCCTGCTACCTCAGTATCATTATCTCACATCGCATACACACACCTCTTGTAATGAGACAATACATTTAGAGTAGTGATATGCGATTCCATGCATTAATAGGAGACTGCTATGTGACAGCACATATAATATGATGATACACAATCAAATGCATTGTCACTTAGAATGCAGCTTAGGAGTAGCATGTTGAATGCGATCTGTTTTCTGCGAGCATAGTGTGATGATATGTGATTCCATGCATCATTAGGAGACTACTGTGTGTTGGCACATAATTATAATGTGATGATACATGATCAAATGCATTGTACTTTCTTACTGTTTGCACAGGTCTGTGATTCTAACGTTATTATGGTATGGTTAGAACTGCCTGCTACCTCAGTATCATTATCTCACATCGCATACACACACCTCTTGTAATGAGACAATACATTTAGAGTAGTGATATGCGATTCCAAGCATTATTAAGTGACTACTGTGTGATGGCACATAATTATAATGTGATGTTACACGATCAAATGCATCGCCACTTGGAATCCAGTGGAGGAGTAGCATGTTGAATGCGATTTGTTTTCTACAAGCATTGTGTTTGATAACCCTGTGAATACTTTAACTTGCCATTGATTCATATCTGATGTCCGATATCAATTTCCATGTTATACTTCAGTACAATCTGTTTGGGTGGAGCTATCTAGTCGCCATCTAGCGTCACTACGGCAAATTGTGTGAAGCCGCCTTCTGGTCTGTTTCATATTTGGTTCCGGTTTCAAACTAAGTTTTTGTGCAGGCGTGCTGATAGACTTCCCTGTGCTAATTTTTACGTTAATTGAATCTACTACGTATTTAGTTCTTGAACACAAGCCCAACTTGACTCGATTATTCTTTTAGATATAAACATAAACTTTATGCATAATTCCATGTAATCTGTTGTCTAGTCGATTTTTAGCCTGGCTAATGCCCTTGTTTGCTTTCTTCATCCCCACTGGTGATGAATAGTTCTCGGCAAGATGCCGTTTTTAGTTATTGTTGCGTGTGCGCGGGTCTGGTGGATGACCTGGATGAGGCTTGCACCTGTACCCTGTGTGGATTGAGTTGTCATGCTAACTGTATCTGCAATACTACGATTTTGTCCTTAGACTCCAGGATATGTAAACAATGCTCACTAAATATAGATACAACTGATGCTGACCTACCTCATAGCTCCATTGACTTTAATGCACCTAAACTCCATAAACCCATCAGACTGCAGCTAATTGAAAGTGACGACTCTAATAAACCTCTCTTGAACAACAAAGATCTCGACCCTGACCCCAACTATCTTTCAGACTACATCAAAGATTGTGCATACCTGGCTCCCTCTCAACTTTCCCACAAATTTCTAAATGCCTCTCACTCGTTCACAATTATGCATCTGAACTGTCGCAGTATTATCTCTAAGTTAAATGAAATCCAAATTCTCCTACAACAACTACCCACTTCTGTTCTTGCTGTAACTGAAACTTGGCTATCTGATAACACGGCTGACTCAATTTACATTCCAGACTATACTTTCATATACAGAAACAGGAGCGAGGGTGGAGGGGGAGGAGTAGGTTTTTTTGTTAGAGACCACATTAGTTACAATACTACTGATATTTCTGTGGCTCCTAATTCATTTGAAAGTCTTTTTATTAACATTTCTCTACGTAAAGGCTTGGATATCTTAGTTGGTGTTATCTACAGACCACCAGCCACAAATCTGGACACCTTCAATACTGAAATTGAATCACTAATAGACACACTAACAGCTAATAAAAACTGTAATAAGAAATTATTCCTAACTGGTGACTTCAATGTTGATTTGCTCGCTTCTGAAACCCACACCCCTACTAATGACTTTATCAACTGTATGACTTCTCATCACTTCCTGCCTATGATTCTTCAACCAACTAGGATTACTCCTACCACTGCTACCCTAATCGACAACACTTTTACCAACTCTGCAGACTGTGTTATCAATTCGGCGATAATAATATCTGATATTTCCGACCATTTACCTATTATTACTTGGATTCAGAATGACTTAAATACCCAATGTACTCCAAGAACCATCGAGATGTCAAGGACTGTTAACCAGGATACCATCTCTAATTTTAAAAGGCTATTGGCTGATGCTGACTGGTCATCTGTAAAACTGCTATGTGATCAAGAAGAAACAAACCTAGCTTACACCTCATTCATAAATATAATTAAACTTAACTACGACCAAGCATTTCCATTAAAAGTAAAGAAGACCTCCAAAAAGAACACTTTTCAACATCCATGGATGACACAAGGCTTGCATAATTCCATTAAAAAGAAAGAAAAACTGTACATCAAATATATTAAAAACCCTACTCCTGAAAATAAGGCCATCTTTACCACCTATCGTAATAAATATAAAATAATTCGTACCAAAATTGAACAAGAGTTCTACGCTAATGAATTTACAAAATGCTGTAACGATGTAAAAAAAACCTGGCAGATAATCAAGTCGATAGTCAAATCTGATAACTCTGACTCATTTATAAAAGAAATCAATATCAATGGTAATACAATAAAAGATCCTGAACTAATGGCTGATCAATTTAACTCCTACTTTACGAATCTACCAAATTCACTTGCGCTAAAAATACCCCCTCAAAGAAATTATTCCAAGACTATATGCCATCCTCATCATTGAACTCCTTTGTTATCCTACCTACTTGCCCTCAAGAGTTACTAACCATAAATAAAACCTTGAAAGTTACCCATAGTACTGGCCCTGACGACATCAATCCTTATTTAATCTCTCCCCTCATGGAACTTATCGCAGTTCCACTGAGTGATATAATTAACTGCTCACTTAGAAATGGTGAGGTCCCCTCAAACATCAAGTTAGCTAAGGTGCTGCCTATTCATAAGCAGGGAAATAAAAGTGAAGTCTCCAATTTTAGACCAATCTCTATCTTGCCCTTTTTTTCTAAATTATTTGAAAGGGTCATGTATGACCGTCTGTTCTCCTTTATAAATACTAAAAAAATTCTTCATCCTTTTCAACATGGCTTCCAACCTGGCCACTCGACCTTTATGTCCCTATTGGACATACAAGATAAAATAACACAAGCCATGGATAACAATGAATTCTCTATTGGTATTTTTCTGGACCTTGCTAAGGCCTTTGACACTGTCGACCACAAAATCTTACTCTCTAAACTGGAACATTATGGGGTCAGAGGCAAAGCATTAGACTGGTTCAAAAGTTACTTAACTAACCGTTATCAACAAGTTTCATGCAATGGTAAATTATCCAACTTCCAACTTATTATGTTTGGTGTTCCTCAGGGTTCTATTCTCGGACCTCTCTTATTCTTAATATACATTAATGATCTTCCTAACTCCTCGACTCTCCTTCATTATATTCTATTCGCTGACGATTCTAATGCTTTTCTTTCACATGCCTCCTACGAAGAACTAATCAAAATAGCAAACGAAGAACTAGCAATGGCTAATGATTGGTTCAAAGCTAACAAACTCTCCCTAAATATTTCTAAAACGAACTTTATTATTTTCAGATCCAATAAAAAGATTATTCCACCCTCTGATAGCGTACTAAAAATAGACAACATAATAATTCCACAAGTCGCTTCCTCTAAGTTTCTTGGGGTCCACATTGACCAACACCTGAAATGGAATACACACATACTAGAAATCACTAAGAAAATTTCAAAAAACATTGGCATTATTCGTAGAATATCCTACCTTCTTCCTCCCCACATACTTAACAACTTATACTTTACCCTTATATATCCTTACTTGACTTACTGCAACTTCATCTGGACTTCAACTTACGACGCCCACCTGATGAATCTAAGGGTCATTCAGAAAAAGGCCATAAGACTAATCACAAGATCTGCTGCTAATTCCCATACCAGACCTCTGTATCTGAAATTTAATCTTTTAAATCTTTCTCAAATTAAGTTTATTCAAACTGGTGTGTTTATGTACCAGTATGGCAGAAATATCCTCCCTCCTGCTTTTCTCTCCTATTTCAGCCCAATTATACCTATCAATGACACTAGAAGCAATAGAGAATACTCATGCATCTTCGCAAGAACAAACTCACGTAAGTTCTCAATCAAATACCAAGGTCCTCTCGTTTGGAATAACCTTCCTTTGGTCATTCGTGAGGCTAAGAGCCTCGTTCATTTTAAACACTTGATCCGTGCACACGCAATGAGTATTATTATGTAGCTTTTTGTGCTATATCTCATTCTATTGATTGCCCGTTATCCAATTTAAAGTGTACTGCCTGATACAATTATAAGGTTGTAATGCTTGTTATACTTAATGCTCTGTGTCTTGGCAGTGCCTTGTTGTTCTTATGTTCTCATAACGGTGCTTAGTTTTATTAGCATTTGATTTTTGGTTGTTTCTGTTTAATTTCTTTGATTTTGTTGAGTAGGGATGGAATTCCCCTGCCGTCCATTTAGTCCTAGAAAATAACTTGCAAGTTTTGCTATATAGTTAAAGCAATTAGGCCCCTATTCAGCGGGACTTGTCCCTTCGGGTGTGCCCTTTGCTCCCTCATACCATCTCTTCATAGATAAACTTCTGCAATAATTGTTTGTGAACTTTATATACTGTAGTTTCATGCTGTTAATTTTGTTTTGTTTCTGGGATCAATAAATTGATTGATTGATTGATTGATTGAACTGCGGATATGTTAGTATTACCGACTGTAGAGACATGAGATGACTGAACTGTTAACATCCGGTTTTTCAGACTGTTGACCAATGAGTGAAAGAACTGCTCAGGGCGAATAGGCACGTCAGACTTCTGGCCATCGTGTAGCACAATTCCTGCAAAGGTCTTGTTTTGTTCAAAACTTTCATTCATCATTTTCAGATGTGGTCCAGGTTCATTGCACATTGCCTCAAATACGAAAATCTGTCTACTGACGGCTCTATGTGCTGCTGAGAGGGTTATATCTCGCTTCTGCAGTTCAAGAGAAAGCTCTGCCAGTTCTTCTAAGGCATCGAACATAAGCGCCAGATTAGAGACAAAAGGACGGCAGGAAAGGCGCTTGGATAAACCGGAGTAAACCGCTCGCTCCTTGGAGTCTCGTTTTGTATCTTGTGATGCGCAGACGAAATGGCGATGTAACGCTGCGAACGACTGCCAGACGGCTCTCACTGTCCGAAGACTGGATGCCACCCAGCGAGTGTCAAGCATCTTGCCTATAGATAGTAGTTGAACGTCAATTTCTGCGGCACACTGACGTAGTTCGACTTGGTTTTTCGGCGATGTACTGTACAAGGAATACAGCTTTTCGATGAAGATCTTGAAATTATTGATTCCGGCAACTTCTTTAACTGTATCGTGTACGCTCAGTTCCAGACGATGTGCAACACAGTGCCACACAAAAATCTTGGGGAACTTGTCTTGCATCAGTTTGCCAACTCCCGCTTTCTTCCCTAGCATGACAGAGGCGCCATCGCATGCGAGACCAACGCAATGTTTCGAAATAAATGATTCTTCGATTCCGTGTTTTAGAAGGCATGCAATCAAGGCGGATAATATGTCAGGCGCTGTTGCTTTGGACAATTCCACCAGGTCAAGGAACATGGTCACAGGTTCGTCATCTCCAAACGAAGTTCGTAAATAAATAATTAGTGTTGACAGCTTACTAACTGTAGTTGATTCGTCAATCAAAATGGCAAACTTCCGGTTCTTATTGACGATCGTCAGAGTAATCTTTTTCCGCATTTGTGAGCCAATGTGCATTGCAATGTTTGCACAAGACACATTTGAGTGAAGGATTCGCCCCATATTCAATCCGTTCAGCCTCTGCAGCTCAATTTCTGTCTGGAAGTCAGCGAACGGTCGATTAAGTTTAATTTGTTTATAGACAGTTCGAAATACTCTGCATGTGGTGTCGTGAAGACTCTTCTGCTGACTTTCAACAATTGATGACAATTTGCACGTCTTTCGGTCTTCTTGTATTTCAGTGGCTCGCATGTGCGCTTTGGAAGTTTTGTGTGCATGAATCTTTTTCCTTAAGGAATCCTTTTGGTCACTTATTTTTAGACCATGATGGCTTACACGGCAATCAATCCATTCAACTGACAGCTGAACACCTTGTGTTGCTTTTGTCCCAAGACCTTTGATGTTTTTACATGTGCTACAGCCTAGACATTTGTTACCCACTTCAAGCCACGGATTTTCCTTCACAAAATATATGTATTGGCTTTCAGACCAGCAATCTGGAATATTTCTAATGTTGATGTCTACTTCTGTTGTGGTTGCTGTCTCTTCAGGTTCGTTTTTCGGAGTGTCTTGCCGTGGTGAAGCATCTTGTAAGACACCAGTGTGTGAAGTAGATGCTGCAATATCCTGTGTTTGTTTGTCATTAGATGTGTGTATAAATCTTGTTGACATGATTTTTGACAAAGTGTTATGGCCGGATGGTTTCAGGCACACGTAATGTGCACCGCTGTCTTCCCCGATATGTCCGAGCAATAAAGTGTGTCCATTCGAATCTGCAGTTCTGTGTTCAAAACTTTCCAATGTAGTGTTACTCGCATGTATGACTGTATTGTAGCTATCTCCAAGACTTGAAATTACAGCTATCTGCACATCATATTTTCGAGCAGCAGACAACAATGTAATATGGTCACCAAATTCTCCAGCCTGAGTCATGTTGTGCAGGTACTGTGGCCAATTGATGCCAACAAATTCACTTACTTGGGCAGTTGCAGAAACACACATTTCATTCATTTGTTTTAGAGAAGCCACAACATCTTTACGCACCTCTGTGTGAGTTAAAACACTATAATCTGCTGATGTCATATTTCTAAGTGCGTTCGCAATACAGTGAAACTGGCAATTTCCATCTGCTGGTGGATTGTAACTGACCTCAACATCTTCTCCGAACAGTGACATTGATTTATGCTGTGATTTCTCCTGTGAGTTTGCAAGCTCATCTTTCTCTACAAAGAAATGAAACAACAGTTAAAGGCATATGTTACGTATGGTGTTTCAATTAGTTAAGGTTAGTTAAGATTTTTAAATTAGTTAAGGTTAGTTAAGATTTTTTTATGTTAATCAAGTCAACAACTGTTATGCTAATTAAACCATCTTTCGGTCGCCACATAATTATTCTGTTGAAATTATATAGAGGTGTCCCTTCAGGGCCTTCCCTTGTGGCATTCAACAATCAATATTTAAAAGTGCAATCTTATTTGTAACATTATTGTTTATTGTTGTTTGACTACAAATAAACGATTGATTGATTGATGTGGTGTAAGAGAGTAACGTTAATTTACAACACGCACAATAGTAGTCTATACGGCTAATGACAAGTCACATCTGACGTTTTTGGCACTTTTCGATGACTCCTCTGCTTTCGATATGGTTGACCATGATATCCTGCTTCAACATCTACGACTATCGTGTGGCCTCACCGGACCTCCTCTTCTTTGATTTCAGTCTTATCTCACAGGCCGTACTCAAATGGTTGTCCTTTGAGACTATTATAGAATGCCTGGGGTTGAGTTCGGCGTCCTACAAGGATCTGCACTCAGCCCAATCCTATATATACGCTCTCTATACTGCCGATATTCCTTCCCTTTTCGCTAGGCATCTGGCCATCGGTCACCTTTATGCTGATGATGTCCAAGCCTTGTGCATGGCCTTCCCTGAGAGCAACTCGCTCTTACTCATCACTAACCATGCCACAGTTGTCAGGGAAAAATCGCTGGGCAGGTGGAAGACTTTTCCAGCATCTGGGCCGGCCGCTGAGAAAGCACGGTCAGTCGGTCACCAAAGCGGGTTCTCATCCGTCGTACGCGAAGATCGCTTTTCTTGAGCGATCGTAGTCGCAACCCGGAAGCGGAGGAATGCGTCCCGATACAGCAGTCGCACAAATACTGCATGCGCGGTCCCGTGAAGTGACTTATATACCAGCAAACAGATTTTAATGTATGATTATGATGTATGAGTTTTAAGCTCAATACGAGCCAGTGCAGGACATCACGGAGGAGCGGCGTAACATGATCGTACTTCCTGCGGTTGCACAAGTCAACAAATTAGTTAACAGGTAGCCCTGTAATGTTCAACTTAGCGTTGGATCTTACGCTCGCTACTTGTTAAATAAATCCAGCATTTGAGGTCATATTGTGGATAGGCCATCATTTTAAGTTCATAGATGATAATCAGTCAGTCTTCATTAGGTTAATGATTTAATTAAACATAATAGTTCGATAGTCCATTCACATAATATAGTGGCCATATGTATCTTCAAGTTTGTGATAGTATTTATGGCTCGAAGATGCCTAGGTTAGCTTACTTAAACCAGCATTATTAAATTAGTAACTAATATTTCTAATTTTATGGCCTAACTAACCACCCCTCCAAAAACTTGCTCTCAGGTGTCCGTATTTATTGCACTTGAGTTAGAAACTTATCAGCGGCAAGTCATGGCCATCTAATAACTTACTAATTTTACTACTAGCCTACATACATTTCTTTTATATTCTACCGAACGTACGGCGTTAGAGCGTCCTACCGTCCTACGTGATTTTTTAATTGGCAACAAATAACATCTTTATAAATATTCATAACTTCTTAAATTTTACACCAATCTATTTACCTTTTTCAGTACATGATCTCTTCCAGAACGAAAACAAGTCTGCCCCAGGTGGAGCAACCAGACATCATTCTGCCACCTTTTTCGGGACGCAACTTTAACTCTCTCGTTTCATCGCCGTCGATGCTCACGAACAGGAATTTTTAGAACTGCATAACCTCCTCCAGAAAAAGTTGACGACCGGGGGCAGGGGTAGTCACCGGGAAAAGTTGACGACCGGGGGGTAGTCACGGAAAAAGTTCAGTAACGACACTTTTCCTCAATTTTTCACACAAAATTGCTTTTACAGTTGTAGTAACTAGCCCTGGTCACAAACATTTTTTAGTTTGGTCACACATCACTGTCCCGACTAGGTCAAGTCGGGACACGGGTTGTCAAAGTCGGGTTAACTAGCAGACTAACTGTAGTAATTAGAACAACACTACACGTTTCGTCAGTTTCGCAACTTGAATTACAATTCAGTTAGATTTTATACGTGCTATGCAATCTAGGGTAGTACCAGTGGCCTGGAAGTATTTTAAAGTTGTGTGAGCCAACCTCAACAAAGTACAGACCTAAGGTGGATAAAATTATATGTCTACATTGTCATTATATGGAGTGGCGTAACTTGGTATTTTCTTGCCCGGGCAACGACTGCAATCGGGCAACGACTGCAATCGGATATTAAACAACAAAATTAAAAACACATTCAATGATTTGATTAATTCCATTCCATAGATGCCTTCAGCCCACCCAGACCTATACGGCAAAGTTGCAAGCGCATCACTGGAAGGGAATCTTTTATACTGGAACATTATACGGGCGTTTACCATACCCAAATATAGCTTTAAATTATAATTAATGAGTGTGGGGGGTTTCAGAGACAGGAGAGACACGACACCATAGAGAAAAAAGACAGACAGACAGACAGAGACAGAAAGTAAGGTTTAAGAGATACATGAGAGACCACAGAGAGATAGACTCAGACAGAGAAAGAGGTTTAAGGGATAGGACAGATAGACCAGAGAGAGACAGAGACAGAGAGACATAAACAGAATACATTATAGGTGTGTCATTTCTTTGGTTTTGTTTCACAAAGGCTATTCTGTTATACACGTCGTAGAGGAACTAGTCTGTTGCATGGACGCTGCATGGACGGCGTCCAGGCTGTGCTGGCCTAATAAGTGGCAGGACGGCGTCCAGCCTTGAAAATAAGTGCCTGGACGCCGTCCATGACCGTCCATGCACACTTTAAGCCCTGCAGTATTAATACGAAAACGTGGATTCCGTTAAAGCACCACGCGTCGACTGTGAAAAGAATTTAGCCAGACACGTCTGCAGTTGTTGTTTTTCTAACGATCACGTGTGTTTTTCTGCAGGTTTTTCTGCAGTTGACCTATGAATGAATGCACGCATTGTGGGAAAGAATCGAGCCGTAAATTCGACATTATGATCGCTTACACTCTCCCTCCCTTACTCCCACTCTCCCTCCCTCCGTCCCTTCCTCTCGTCTGTCTAAATCGTTGTGAACGTGTCTCTACACGCATGCGTTGAGTTGTTTATCATCGTATTGGTGTGTTAGTTGTAGGACTCAATCCTGGAGCATCTGGAGTAACGTTACAACCCCGCGGGGCAAGGAGTTTGTAAGGTCACTGATGATCACCCAAACCCCGTGAACAATCGTCAACTGTAACATATCGAGGACTATAAATTACACTGCATGGTTTGTACATCAGGACTAGCCTATCATTCAACTGGTATAGGTTAGATTTTAGGCGTTATAATTACTATTATTAGGTCTATTATTTTTCAAGGAGTACATACAATTCCTCGGGCTCATTATAATAATAATAATAATAATTATTATTATTATTAATTATCATTGTTGTTGTTATTGCTATTTAATGACCCGAGGGACACAGGATCCCTCAGGAACTTAAACATAAAGAGTGAAGAGTGAAACATGAAGAGTGAATAAGCGTCAGGAATTCACCACCAACACCACCACCACCACCACCACCACCACCACCACCAAACCACCACCACCATTAGTTAACCTATTATTAGTTGGTACATGTATAAGAAAGAACCAGTGATTGGAATTAAATTAGGCTACTGCCATACATGGCTTCATGGTACGAGCTAGCACTGGTATGGAATCCTATGGATGCAATTCTTTGATGCGAAATGAGCCTTCTGCTAAAAGAATCACGTACAAGCCCGATAACAATCAGAGATGCGTTCTCTAGCTTCGGAAAGCCAGCCGCAGTGAAATGATAGAAGGGACTGTATACATTTAACCGAAGCCGTTGGCTGCCTTAAAGAAGATTCAGTCGTCTCGAGCATTTAGGCTATAGCTGAGCCAAGAAATTATTCGAAATAGAACGGAATTTATTTAATGATAATAAAAAAGACAGAGCAACCAGTCTACAATTAATTAGTTATCACGTACATCAACCATTGAACATTTCTACTTTCTAGCATAAGATTAAATGTGAAATTTTCTATATCGACCCGTGGTTTCGACCCTGCTCATTGTTCAATGAATTGATGGGGTGAGAACCTTTACAACTGTTGCCGGTTTGAGTGGGTGCCACACCATATAAGGTCCCCGTGTACGGACCGTGCTAGCCCGAGATTCAAAGCTCATATATTGTGCTTATATAAGCCACAATCGGTATGCGAAACGACAGCCGCACGCGCAGAGACGTGCGCTCTAAACGATGCAGCTAACAGTGTTGCTCAGTAATTGAAATACATGTAATTGAATTACGTAATTGAATTACAAGTTCAGTAATTGTAATTGTAATTGAATTACATTTTAAGTCAAGTAATTGTATTTCAATGACAATATTGCATGTAATTTGTAATTGAATGAAGTGGTAATTACAAATTACTTTCATAAAGTCAGCAAAGATGCCAGCCTGCTGGGTTGACCCGGGCAACCCGTTTAATTGAATAAACTGCTCTGCATCATGACTGCATGGCAACATAATTGTCAACAATATTCTTACCTTACACCCCTCATACAATCTTACAGCACACTTTGATAGACCCCAAGGGCAAAGGCTGACCATCATTATCAGACTGACTATCCATGCAGTGATGCACTCATTCTTAGCTAGCCTATTCTGCAGCTGCCTACATATAACATATGCCTAGCTTCCATCTTCGGCTCCAGTTGACCGTCTCTTTAACACTGCTGGACGAATTGACTCACTCACCCAGGCGCAATCAACTAAGTTCTCTAACAGTTTTCAAATTTTGAAAACTTCTACTGCTAAAAAATCAAATAAACTCTAACTTGTTTTAATGGATCATAATTGTAAATCGTATTTTGTATAGGGCCTACCTGATAAACTTATAATACAATTGAATCTATAAAATTACAATTTACAGGTCCTTGGCCCATTGGATGTTTCAGTTTAAAAATAGAGTTAATTAAAAGTTATCGAAAAAATTCTAAATCATGTGCCAATTTTAAAGGAATAATTGAAAAGTAATTGGTAATTGAATTACAATCAAAATGTAATTGTGCAATTTGTAATTCAATTACTCTCACAATCAAGTAATTGTAATTGTAATTCAATTACATTTACAAGAATGTAATTGCAATTATAATTGAATTACATTTAGAATGTAATTGATACAACACTGAACCTTAGTTGATCCAAATGAAACGTTGATTTTGTTGATATACAGTGGCTATAAAAATGTATTCGGTTGCACAAGTAGCTAGAACTTGTGAGACTTTGGGGCGAACTCTGCTGCGGGTCTTGAGGATAGATGGTTGAAGGAAAATGTAACAATCAGAAACTTCATATAATTATTATAATATTTATATCAATCTTGTCTTTTTCCCACGGGTTCATCGCACTGGGAGTGCCTCAGATTGATTTTCACAGTCAAGAGGCACTTTACAAATTTTCACATACAATACAATAAAATCATATGTAATAGCCTATATCAAGTCACTAACTTCTACCAGCAACAACTTCACCAAATGTCCCATTTTTCTGGTGACGTTTATTGAAATCACCCGCCATTCACAGAAAATGTATACCTATGACTGTAGGCAACAGACCTTAAAATAGCTTAACGGACAACTACATTTGTGTAATCCTGAGAAGAAAATTCTCTTAAACATGCAGATATCCATATAAAGATATCTAAAAATAGAACTAAACGGCCATATACTGGCAGAATAAGAAAAAGAACTCAACTTATTTAAGAAATAGACTTTAAAACAGCTGAACTACAATACGTGTCATACTGCAATTATAAACTGAACTCGTTGTGAAAACTATTCGGCCTATGCTTCAGTTAAGAAGTTCTAGAAGGGGCAAGCAGTGATATTTTAGTTCTTTGATTAATTTTACTTCTAGTTTTTATTCACTTCTGCTGAAGCGATTTTACTTCTCCTTCTACTTCTAGTTCTCAATTAATTTTACTTCTAGTTCTTATTCACTTCTGTTGAAGCAATTTTACTTCTTCTTCTACTTCTAGTTCTCAAATAATTTTACTTCTACTTCTTGTTCTCAAATAATTTTACTTCTAGTTCAGGTTAACACATAATTTTACTTATTCGTGCACTTATCAAGATTAGAGATATGAACAAAACCTTTAGACCATTTCCCTCCTGCACAGAGAATATTATGAAGAAGAAAAAGAGGAGGAGAAAGAAGAGCAGTGCCTTAAGCTAACCCTGAAGCAGCCATAGGCCTATGTATGAAGTGTTAGCGACTTCAGTTTTTAGCCTCCGCAAATGAGTGCTGGGAGTCAGTCCTCTCCCTCACCGTCTCATCTTCCAACCAACAGTGTACGGTCAGTGTACTCATTAAAGCTGAGTTGGCCAGGAGTGCAGAACTGTGGCGAAAGTTCATGAGATTAGCTACGAGATTCACATTATGCGCAGAGGTGTAAGTAAAATCCAAACAAGGAACATGCATTTTAAACATATTTCTGTAAGGCGGTAGCCTACTGTGAAGAATTCCCTATTTCATGACCTGATAAACGGGTTCTAATCCCTCATGGGTCGAGTGCAGGCATGGGTTTCGTTGCCAAGAGGCCGATGGCATCCACGTCCCACGATCAAGTCCCACTCGTGGCTAGTGAGCCGATCAGAGAGTTCATGTCCCTGCAGTATTTAAAGTGGTGTGGGAACGGTGGGAATGGCGTTCCCATTGCTCTCAAAATTTTTTGCTTGCTTTCCAACTGCTCACCATGCAATGCAATGGAGCCATGATAATACATGCCTTCCAGTAAAACTCCTCTTCGGAGTTCCCACTTCTCATCCAAACCACTTTGACCACTGTGTCCCTGCCATGCATAACTATCCTGTGGATCAATAGGGGAATCACCCCGGCTGGAATGGGAGAACATTTGATAACACTAGGTATTAAATTACTAAGAGCTAAATTAAGGTCACACAAAGAATACCACTATGGGCACAAGAGGCCTTCCTGCCACTTCAAACAACTCTGAGGCCGATTTGACCTAAGGTCAAACAAAGTGCATTTCCTTGAACTTGACCCTCTCTGCCGTTCAAACACCAATATCACCTTAGATATTACTACAGAAAATCTTCTAGCCCAGTATATATTTCATCCTTGATCTAGGCCCTGGCCAGACGCTACCTTTGCTTTCTATGTCGGACCGCAGTTCTACGCTCTTCTCTACAACAGAGACGACCACTCTCCTTCACAGCCAGCCACGGCAAGAAGGATTCTCCCTTGTGTGTGTAATAAGTTTATTTAACGACGCCGTCATATCGACGATGATTGGCGTATTCTCCCTTTTCCGTGGCCTACCTTTCTTGAGTAACATGTGCCTGACCTCTGTCTCTTCCCACAGGCCAATCACATCTTACCTCACTCCTCTGGCCAGCCAGCTTGCCGGCCTATGCTGGCTCCCTCAGAGGGCCGGTGACAACTCTTCAGCCCTGCACAATAGCTACATTTACCCGGAATTTGCATATCATTAGCCCCTAAGCCCTAAGGCCGGTTTAAACCAGATTAAAGCTATATGACCCCACACCCAGGAATACAGGTATAATGTCCTACTGTTCTGTGAGGGACCTACTTCATCACAGTAATAAAACATGGCACCTAAAAATTAGAAGTCTATTAATTTTCGTTCTAAATATATTTATGCTTCTTATTCTTATTCACTTCTGAAGGTCTCAATTTCACTTCTTATTCTATTCTCGTTCTTAAAATAATTTTTATTCTACTTCTACTTCTGCTGAACGAAAATCAAATAATTATTATTCTTATTCTACTTCTTATTCACGAAAATATCACTGGGGGCAAGCCTGTGGAGTTTTCTTTTCAATCTAAATATGAAATCAGGCGTATTTACATAATTTCTGGCCAATTGAAATTATAATTTGAATTGAAACATTTCAAACTGAACTTCAAATACCAATCAATATTTCAATCAAAGAAAAATATTAATGGGACTCTATAGTTTTTTAAGTTTCATCAGGTTTGGTTAACTGTACAATATTTGCGCACTACCCCAGTGTGGCCAACAAATACAACTTTACATGACCTTTAAACTTGTACTTTAGTTAGGTTAATAGGCAATGAATTCCAAACAGTAAAATCAGCAATCACAATAAACAAAGGTCACAATTAAGTGCTAATGAAACATTTACAAGACAGCTCTGAAAATTTAGTTACATGACTATGCTTATGACATAACATTGAAACAACATTAAACATCAGCTCGGCAGTAAATCATTTTGAAACGGCTATTTAGTTAAAGAATGTTTCAGTCAACTAATTGTTCCTTTGGAAAGATAAACTTTGCAAATACGAGCAGGTACCACAGAATGAACTGTAACACCCATGTCTAACACGAGATAAAACAGTTGTTTAAGAATTTTTTTAGTGTTCTGCTCTCCAACATGCCAATAAATCCAATGATGACACTTTTCTCTGTTCTCAACCAATTCCTTAAGTTCTTTATAGCGCATTCAGTTTCCTTTACACATAGCAAAGTCCAACAGCATACTTCTTAACCTTCTGTGTTTTTCTTTCCTTAAAATCTTCACATAAGCATTGCTTTAAGGATTAAGTTCCCAATGTTGTAATTACCAGTGTTCTCTATTCTTGTTCCAAATGAAACATTTCAAAATTTGTTTCATGATGTTCCGTCTGAATTTACTAGATTTTCCATCCAAGGATTTCAAAAGTCTTAATGCTCATTACATTCCAACTAAATTTTCAATATTTTTTCTGTATATGAGAAATGTATATTTAAAAGTGCATCTGAAATAGTTTCAGAATTGTTTCTTTCTGGGGCTTTTCACAGTAGTGATCATAACAATGATCCATAAACGTTTTTCATTTCCAAACATTTCCAGAATAAGCTTTAAAAAAATGATTTACATCAGCACTACTTAGCTATGAAGCAAACTTCATGATCTCAACTTGGTTTCATATTTTGCACATGTATGATTCTTCACAAGCGTAATCCATTTCATGTTATTTCAGTGAACATTTATACACAAATGCTTCATAATATATATCATAGTTGTATGGTTTCTCTCCAGTGTGGGTGTTTGAAAGGTATTCCGGTTTACCTTTCTGTGAAAAAGCTTTCTCACATAAATGGCACTTGTATGGCTTTTGTCCAGTATGGATTTTGTATGGTCTGTCAGTGTAGACTGTAGAGTTCTTGGTAAATGCTCTGCCACATAAACGGAACTTGCAAGGTTTTTCTTCAGTGTGTTTTCTTATGTGTATTCTAAGATCGGATTTATGTGCAAATGATTTCTCACATAAATCGCACTTGTGTAGTTTTTCTCCAGTGTGTTCTTCTTGTTTTTCTAGAATCGGTTTCAAGGCAACTGCTTTGTTAAAAAATTGCACAGATACGGGTTTTCTCCAAAGTGTGTCCTTGAGTGGCTTTCCAGATGACATTTCTGTACAAATGCTCTCACATAAACTGCACTTGTACAATTTTTCTCCAGCATGGGTTTTTGAATGCTGATAAATATGACTACGGCATGAAAATGTTTTGTTGCATACATTGCGCTTATGGTTTTTCTCCAGTGTGGGTTCTTGTACGGTTTGTCGGCGTAGATTTCAGTGCAAATTCTTTGACACAAAAATGGCACTTGTATGGTTCTCTCTTGTGTGCAGTCTGCTGTGCTTTCTGAGATAGGATTTATCTGCAAACAGCTTTTCACATAAATTGCAATTATACGGTTTTTCTCCAGTATGTGTATGTCTGTGGCGTTCTTGGTGGCTGCGAGTTCTAAATGCTTTATGGCATATATCACACTTGTACGGTTTTTCTCCAGTGTGGGTTCTTGAATGCTGATAAAGAAGACTATGGCGTGAAAACAATTTGTTGCACACCTTGCATAGGTACATGTATAGTTTTTCTCCAGTATGGGTTCTCGAGTGATCATTTAGGCAACTTTTCCGTGCAAATGCTTTGACGCATAAATGGCACATGTATGGTTTTTCTCCAGTGTGGGTTCTTGCATGGAATATCAGAGTAGATTTGTTTGAAAATGCTTTCTCACATAAATTGCAGTTATACGGTTTTTCTCCAGTATGTGTATGTTTGTGGCGTTCTTGGTTGCTGCTAGATCTAAATGCTTTATGACATATATCACACTTGTATGGTTTTTCTCCAGTGTGGGCTCTTGCATGGTCTGTCAGTGTAGTTTTCAGTGCAAATGCTTTAACACATAAATGGCACTTGTATGGCTTTTCTCCAGTATGCAGTCTGCTGTGCCTTCTGAGAGCACCTTTCACCTTAAAGTCTCTCTCACATAAGTTGCACTTGTATGGCTTTTCTCCAGTGTGGGTTCTTGTATGAGCTATCAACGTATATCTCAGAGAAAATTCTTTGACACATAAATGGCACTTGTATGGTTTTTCTCCAGTGTGGGTTCTTGTATGGACTGTCAGCATATATTTCTTAATAAATGCTTTCTCACATAAGTTGCACTTATGTGGCTTTTCTCCAGTGTGGGTTCTTGCATGGTCTGTCAGTGCTGATTTCTGTACAAATTCTTTGACACAAAAATTGCACTTGTATGGTTTCTCTCCAGTGTGCAGTCTGCAGTGTTTACTGAGATTGGATTTATGTACAAACGTTTTTTCACATAAATTGCACTTGTACGGTTTTTCTCCTGTGTGGATTCTTGAATGCTCATAAAGAAGACTATGGCGTGAAAACATTTTGTTGCACACCTTGCATAGGTATAGTTTTTCTCCCGTGTGGGTTCTTGAGTGATAATTCAGGCTACTTTTCTGTGCAAATGCTTTGACACATAAATGGCACATGTATGGTTTTTCACCAGTGTGGGTTCTTGCATGGAATATTAGAGTAGATTTCTGGGAAAATGCTTTCTCACATGAATTGCAATTATACGGTTTTGCTCCAGAGTGTGTATGTTTGTGGCGTTCTTGGTTGCCCCTAGATCTAAATGCTTTATGACATATATCACACTTGTACGGTTTTTCTCCAGTGTGGGTTTTTTTCATGTTCTGCCAGCGTAGATTTCCGTACAAATGCTTTCTCGCATAAATTACACTTGTACAGTTTTTCTCCAGTATGGTTTCCTGAATGTACATGACGAAGACTATAGCGTGAACGCATTTTGTCAACTAAATCGTATTTATGTGGATTGTTTATCATTCAAATTACAGTCTGAACTCAGAACTGCTCTTCTGAATTCTTCTGGCAAGAAAAGCTCTTCTTCACCAATCTCCTCAAATTTGTTCTTCAATGAAAATAGACTTAATAGACCCAAAAACCAGACCACCGGTAGAGTAGGCCTACATTTCTCACTATACGCAACATTGAAACGATATATTTTTCAACAGTCCACCTGTAGTTGGTAAATATGAATTGAACTAAAAGTGCTGAAACAGAAAATTAACAAGAGAAGCAAATAATAGCCTAACTCGTTTGAAAAAGCACAATTGACGAAAACGTTGTTACAAAATTTCTTTTGTCAAGCTCAGGAAAATGGCGTTAATGCAAAAAAGTTCTCACTCTAAAAGTTGAGGTTGAAAAATCGATATTCCTGCCATCTACCGATAAACGTCTGTGACACAGTGGACGTTGCTTACACCAAGCGATAGATTTCAGTCACTTGTATTGCGCCTTTTTTGTGTGTGAAAGTACACGATGTGACAAACAACCAGATCATCTTTTGTCGCAGATCAAAGACATAATAATTGTGTAGCATGCTGTAAATGTCACTGAAATACATAGCTCCTAATTAAGATCTACGAATGATTAAGACCGGCCAGAAAGTTAAAGATGTCGCATTGTCCTTACCAAAAATGCTGATATTTATTATTTACTATATTTCGTTAATTAAATAAATTAGTTTTCTAAAATTAATGCATTTAATTTATCTTTTATCTAATGACAGGGTATCAAAAATGACATCAAACAAAAGTGTACCAAGACTTACTCATTCTGGTCACCGCCTATAGGCTGCTTCGGCCTGAAGCTGAGTTCAACCGTAACAAACAAACGTGCTTGACATTGGTTGTAGCACGTATTACTTAGAATTGCGCACACTTGGTTTGTGCAGGATTTTCAATGACGTGAATTTCTTCAGAGTTTGCATGGAACTGGTTTGTTAATGTCCTGCATATGGAATGTAACACTTATCTTTATTTTACAAGATTCATTGACCAAAGACAGGAAATGGCTGTGCATGAGAAGTAAATCATAATGTAAATGTAAATATATATATATTAGGGTGTCCCATGACAGCATTGAAAAACAATAATTGATTAAACTTTTAACGCAGTCCCTCTAAAAAGTTTCTTTATGGTCCGATAATAACACCTTCCAAATTTTTTGACATTTAAAAAATATTTAGGGGTCCCCCAATGCTCATAGAATTAGTGTAATTTCTCCTATTTTACGCGTGACATTTCTGAGTTTGACAATTTTCGTAGGATCACACTTTGATCCAATAATAACATGCGCAGTACCTTTAGAAAGCTCTTAAATAGTAGAATCTACAAACATATAGCCTTATTGTTTATGTGAATAAAGTTTTAAGTGTGAAGAAGGTAGAAATCATGCAGAATAAAGATGTTTTCGCAGTGAAACTGCCGAACAAACCACGGATGACTTTCGAGCCTGAAAATCTGTCATGCACTGGGATTCCAAGCTGCTGCCTGACATCACTGGAGTAGACATGGGCAAAGTGGACAGATTGCCAGTCCTGATTTCTTCTCTAGTTGATGGAAATACCAAACTTCTGGGTGTGCCAGAGTTGGTCTCTAGGTCAGGACATGCAGCAGCGGTAGCAGTTCTGGACCTTTTAAAGTTGTGGCAGTGCAATGCATTTGTAATCGCCATGTGCTTTGACACAACGGCCTCAAATACTGGCAGAGTTGGAGTCTGCAGCCATCTAGAGACAGCCATCAGTCATAATCTGCTGTAGATGGCTTGTCGACATCACATGTTTGAAGTCCTGTTGTCTGACGCATTCGGTTATCCAGTTGACGGCCCGTGAATTACAGGGCATCCAACGATTTAACAGATTTGTTGTTAACATCTACACGTACATCCAATCGTGGTTCTGATGTGGAGTCGCTGCTGATGCACCCATCAATGACATTCAACTAATCCAAAGGCTGCATGACTATGATGTTGTCGCTCTGCAATCCACAGGACTGAAGATGATGCAGCGTCATTCTTGATACCTAAGACAGGAGCCATCGACCATATCTCTGTTCTCTCAGCATCTGTCTACTGAAGAGAAAGCAGTTTATCTCGACAATGGGAGATGCTTGGGGATTGCACCTGGTTCAGTCTCTTTCCTGTAGATCAACGGAGTTATCTATTTCTTGAAGCTTCTTCCGAACTACTGCCATCGACCGTGATGATCGACGACAGTTTTCTTGATTTTCCAGTTGAAAAATGGTCGGAAAGTCAATCGTATGAGATCACATAATGAGTTTGTTAATTACTTGACCTGTGTGAATAACAATGCTGAACGTGGCGTAGCTCTGAAACAACATTTCATTTCAACAATAACGAAGAACGAGGTTTCTTCGACAAGTTGTCGAAAAACATCGGCATGACTTTTCTAAGAACAATCGCGACAATCTTGCAGACATGTAGAATTGTAAATCGGTCCATAGCCATAGCTGTACCGCCTCTTTGGAACAAACTCCCACCAGTGCTACGACAAATATCTGATCCATTCCACGAACTCACCAAAACCTCACCTCTTGCTATCTTTCCACAGGTCTTCCACTCGAAACTGAAAACACTGCTTTTTCACAAAGTCTATCCCGATCCTATTCCTTCACTTCCCTCACCTCCCTCGCCATTTCAACTCCAAGCATCATCCACCTTAGCCGTCTGACTGTCTGCCTGCCTGACTCACTGGATCTTGACCACCTGCTATCGATTCTGTTTTGATTAAGCGCCTGTGAATAAGTTGGTTCTTGCGTCTTCGCTTAATGGGCGCTCTAGATATCTCGAGTTTGCGATTACGATTAGAATGTAGATTGTAGAACTGAAGAATAAGCACCTAAAGGTGTAAGCAGTGATAAAGAATGAGCAGATGAATGTATGGAGGAGCTGAAACCATGGCTTGTTGCATTATCAAGAATTTGTAATAATGACTACCCTTAGCAATGAGTGCATAGCAGTTACTGATATTGCGAGTTTTGTACAATTTTTGCATTATTTGATCGTAAAACAATACCTAAGTATCGGATTGTATCCAATAAAGTTATATACTTGTAGATTCTACTACATAAGAACTTTCCAGTGGTATTAAATATGTTATAATGGGGTCAAAGGTTGGTATCTTACAGCGTTTAGAAATTGAACACGTCAGGCGCAAATTATGCCAATATGGCCCTATATGGGGTAAATGTAAGTGTCTTGGGGGACCCCTAAATATTTTTTAAATGTCATAAAACTTTCCAGTTATTACTATGGGACCATAAAGAAACTTTTTAGAGGGACTGCATAAAATATTTCAACAAAAATATTTCTGGGACACCCTAATATATATATATATATATATATATATATATATATATATATAAAACGTTTTTCTTTAGCGACCGTACATGGCCTCGACCCTGCTAATTCTGCAATGAATTGATCGGGTTAGGTCCTTCACCACCCCTCGGCCCTCACCCGCTTGAATGGGCGCCATCCTATTTAAAGTCCCCGCGTACGGACCGTGCTAGCCCGAGATTTAAATCTCTTAATTAAGCCACCTTCGGGAAGCGAACCGCGATCCTCACGCTCTCTCGCACAGCGAAGTATGGGGTGCAGCCTACGCTCTAACCGATGTAGCTAATTGGGAAAGTATTGTCACACGCGATGACAAGGTTTCCTGGCGAATGCAGGACACCGGCTGAAGGGCCGAATAGCGAATAGAGAATGAGCCCACGCTCCCCATATAGGGTCAGGCATTGCTTTACGTTTGCTTACTTTAGAAGTTTAGACTTGTAGTCTGTCCGCCACAAATAGTGTAGGATATGCTCTAGGTCTTATCCAATCCAATGTAATCATTTCTGTAGCGCCATTATCATAATGCAGAACGTATCACTCGACAATCGCTTCAAGCACAACAGTATTGCGTGAAGGGAACTTATACTCACTATCAATTTAATGGGGCTGTTCGTGCTAATCTTGGAAAAGTGTCTGCCCAAGCGAGACAAAATAATACATCGCATGGTTCAAGACAACTGTTGTTATTAATTAAGATTCCGCTGCTCATTCCGGATGCCACGCTGAAGTTGCTAACAGCAACCGTACCTTCCGGGTATAATGCACATCAACAGGTAGTTCCTCGGGTTCAATCCAGACCAGACACTCACACTCTACATTATGCACCGCAACCGTGGCAGCTCGTCTACACCCATGACGGCTCTGCAAGACTTTCTCTCCATATCCGTCTCGTGACGCAGTTCTTTAATCCGTTCCAGGCATCCACTGGTTACGATGGAGTAGGGATGGATCCGTGGATTTCCTCTCCGCCTTAGGAACGTCTGGATTGCATTGGCTGGAAGTGCGTGACTGCAGGATGCAAGGGCACGTGTGCCCGTCTGCTAAACTTAGCCGAAGGCATATTGCACCGAAGTTTCGTGAGTGAGATTTACGTCTGTCACGTGGCAGAGCGTGGTGCATACGCAAACGCTTACGCCAGGCAGTTTGGATTCCGGTTTGCATACTATGGCAAGCAGAGATATAGAGCAGCAGGGTTCAGTTAAAGGCCAATATCGTAATCGTAAATCGTAATCTCCAACTTCTAAAGCGCCACTCCAAATCCAAGCGCATGGCACCAGCTTATTCACGAGCGCTGCATCTAGTCAGAAGTTTTTTCCGAGAGGGAAGTCCGAAGGAGGTCCGAGTCCACTTTCCAGAGGATCAGAGGGGCAGAGTAGCTGTTAAGGTGGTTGTCGAATTGAATATTGAATTCTAACGGATTCTGCAACGTTCAGTAATGTCACCTCCTAATTATTTCGCACATTTTTCGCGTATTTTCCGCTTTAATATTAAAATCTTCAATTATTTGAAGTTTTGTAGTTTTTTCAGTAGGCTTAAGCCTATTAAGCCCTTTATTAATTAGTGTATCATCGCAGACGTAGACTAAGCTTAATTACAGTTTCCGTCGCAACCTTCGAATCGCCAAAACCGGTTTCTGGTACTATGATGATACATGTATATGATAGGCCTAGTATAGGGCCTAATACAATAAATCAAATGGCGTGAGGTGGCGGAAGGTCGGATCGCCTCTGGATGCGCCCCTGCTGCATTGTAAATTTATCGCTCATTTATGGCTCAGTTCACCAGAAAGCGTTAGTTGATGATATAAACACGGGATGTCGAAATGGTTTGCTGTCCCGCAGTTTACGACGACTTGACCTGCGTGCTTGCATACAGGACGCTAGCCAATCCACCATCGTCTGCCGTGCAGTTCCCGCTGGTAGATGCGGCGCTGGAGTGCGTCTGGGCCTGGTGATTTCCAGGCCGGTGCATGCGGCGGCTCAGGGCAGGTGCAGCGGGAACTTCGAAGGCAGCAGTCAAGTTCCAGAGGTCGTGCTGACCAGAGAGCGGGAGAGACCAGTCAAAGGGTGGAGCCCGGAAAGAGATAAGGAAGGACTAACGATATTTTGAGGGTGGGGTGGATGGGCGGGTGCAGTTCGAGGCTCTGAGGCAGAGCGTGAGTGAGATACATGTTGCAAATTGCTGAAGGGTTCGCTCTGCAAGGGAGTGTAGGCTTACGCTTTGGTTGATCGTTTCGAGTTTATTTGCTATTAGCGCGCTCCGGCTGTAGGCTGTCTACTAGCAGGCACCCGAAACGAATCGCAAAGCCATCTTTCTGTTTGTCTCCGTTTGTTTGTCTCTGTTTGTTTGTCTCTGCTTGTTTGTCTCTGTTTGTCTCTGTCTGTCTGCTTGTTTGTCTCTCGTTTGTTGGTCTGTGTTTGTTTGTCTGTGTTTGTTTGTCTCTGTTTGTCTCTGTCTGTCTCTGCTTGTTTGTCTCTTTCCGTTTGTCTCTGTTTATCTCAGTTTATATCTGTTTGTCTCTGTTTGTGTCTGTTTGTTTGTGTCTGTTTGTTAGTCTCTGTCTCAGTTTGTGTCTGTTTGTCTGTCTCTGTTTGTCTGTCTCTGTTTGTCTGTCTCTGTTTGTCTGTCTCTGTTTGTTTGTCTCTGTCAGCCGTTGTCTGTTTCTGTCTGTCTCTTGGTATGTTCGTCCGCCTGTCTGTCCCTTGAGATCCGTTCATCCGTCCGTCTATCACTCCGTTTGTCTTTCTGTCTGTCTCTTTATTCTCTGTTATAGCATGTTCGCTTCGTTTACACCAGCCTCTGCATTTCTACACTGAGCGTTTATTAGCGTTTAGAGTCCCTCTCTCCCTGCGCGTGTACGCGTGTGTCCGTCTGTCTCATCGTATGCCTGTGCGGGCGTGAGTGTTTGTATCCTCGTGTCTCACTCAGTGAGCGTCTGCGTAGGGCTACCTACATGCAGTCCTCGGGCGGGACGGGACCTGGCCCGTGTAACGAGCGAGCGAGCGAGAGTGCGAGAGAGCGAGAGAGTGGATAGGCTGGTGAACTGTACGTATCTGTCTGGCCGTCAGAGAGAGAGAGAGAGAGAGAGAGAGAGAGAGAGAGAGAGAGAGAGAGAGAGAGAGAGAGAGAGAGCGTTCAGACGGCGGCGGGCGTTGTTGTTCTAATCGTACGTTCTCGATCGGATTCAAGAACTGCGTTTAGGAAAGGCAACAACATTCTTCCAGAGTTAAATCGTAGCGAAACTTGACGAATATGGCTGCCAGGGCCATGGCTGCTGCTGCTGCAGCTACCGCGACGACCTTTCTTCTATTCCTCATCCATCCTCAAGGTGGGTCAAATCCTCCTCAGCCGGTTGCTAGGCATTTTTGTGAGGTAATCCAAGAACTTTTAGACACATTATAGGCCTAGCTTAATGTAGGCCCTATCTAGAAGTTCTTGGGTAATCTAAAACAGCGCTTCCCAAACTTTTGAGTATCACAGACCGGCAGGACTTTTCCCACTGCAATTATTTCCCATTTAGGTTTCAAATCACCTAAATTCATCAAAGCGTATTAAAATTGATTTAAATGCATGTTTAGCAAATTCTATGACGACTCTATTGCCATTTAAATTCTAGCCTAATACGTGTTTTTGTTATGACTTTTAAAAATATAATAGCCATTTCTTGATTCCGAGACAATTTGACCAGTTTCTTGACTAACTTTGCGGACCGGCAACTGAGGGCTCCCGGACCGGCACCGGTCTGCGGACCACCACTTTGGGAAGCATTGATCTAAAAGACCGAAAAGATCGGGTAGCAGTTCCAGTCACTGACTATCAAAAGAAGTCAAAAGAAGTCAATCGTTAGGCTTCTAGCAGCTTTTGGTATCTGTGTAACGTCCCCGGCTGTAGAGGTGGACGTATAACCCGAAATTGTAGACTTTAAGAGCAGGCCTGTGAGAAACTGAGAGCATGAACTGCTATTTCTCTCCATGCATGCATGGATATAAGAATAATGCTCATCTAGGCAGTAATTTGAAGTTATATAAGGGCAATGGGGGTGGAGGGTAGCGTACAATAAAGTGAAACTTGAATACAACTGGAACTTGATAATGTAATGCAGCTATACAAAGTCCAGAAGTGTATACTGAAGTCGGGCAATAGAAAACATTATGAACCATAAAGTAGGCTATGTTAACAGGTTGGAGCCGATTAGGAATAGTATGTTTGACTTAATTTCAGCTGTGGCTATATGTATGTACTGTGATGTACAACATATGTCTGTGTAGCTGAAATTAAGGTTAGACTGCATGTCATGTATCAAACTTCACTGTATTCTGCTACACATACATGGCGCTATACCATGCATACTATACCATAACATACTTCTGATCCTTTTCAGTTTCGTCACTCATTGTCGCTGATATTGGTGTAGCATGGCTTAATCATTTAAATGACTTTACTGACTCCTTGTGAATAAGCTGGTTACCATGCTCTGGCCTTTTTGGATGTTGAAAGAAAGGGAGATCATGACTGCGATTATTTTAATATCTTTTCTGCGCCTATATTATGTCAGATGTTTATAGAACGTGCTATGGAAATCACCGATACAGATATGCATGCAATCATACAAAGATAAGCATACATACTACATACTGACTGTACATACATGAATGCATACATACTTAATTATATGCATACATATTACACATACATAATGCTCATAAATACTTGCATACCCTGACACGTGTGTGTGTGTGTGTGTGTGTGTGTGTGTGTGTGTGTGTGTGTGTGTGTGTGTGTGTGTGTGTGTGTGTGTGTGTGTGTGTGTGTTATTTAAGCCTGGCTTATGTTATTTCTTTGAAGTTTACTTGGGTCACTGGTATAGTCTGTGAGCATATCCCCTGCAAGCTGGCACTCCTCATGTACAGAGCACGCACAGGTCATCTGCCTTCCTACTTATCCTTCATGGTCACACTTTGCAACTCTGCTAAACATTACTCCTCTCTTCAATCAGCATCTGCAGGAGAGTATGTTGTTCCTGGTACACGTCTTGTCTTTGGCCGGCGTTCATTCACAGTTGCCGGTCCCTCCATCTGGAACTCTCTACCTTCTCATGTTCGCAACTCTCTTAGCGAGACTGTCTTTCGCTCTAAACTGAAAACTTGCCTCATCCAGTCTACTTGTTGCTCTTATGTGGTTACCCGTTTTCAATGTGCACTTATGAACTTTGTAAGGAGGGCATTATCAAATGACAGTTGTATTGTATTGTATAGTGTGAAGGAAAATCTAGAATATTGTAATTGTAATTGTAATTGTAATTGTAATTGAACATTTGTATAGCGCCACTCAGAGATTCAGAGGCGCTCCCGACCCAGGGCTCTAACAAATAAGATAGTCTTCAGGCGTTTCCGAAACAGAGGAAGGGAAAGGCTGAGGAGCTCAAGACGCAATTCATGCGGAAGATGGTTCCAAGTAGAGGGGCCGACATAGGCAAAGCTTCTGGATTGAGCTGTTGCACCACGCATGCAGGGGACAACCAGAAGGCCTCTGGTGGCAGAGCGCAGAGCAGAGCGACCAGGAAGTGTAGAAACCGATGTGCATAAGGCCTGAAGGTATGAAGGAGCTACCCCGAGCAGAGAGTTGCGCATAAGTGTAAGAATTTTGAATTGAATGCGGGTAAGAATTTTTGAATTGAATATGGGTAAGACATTAGCATATAATTATAAACTTGTTGGTAATACACATTGTTTTTCTTATATGAATTGTGTTATGATGCATTATTCATTTTATTGGGTTTCTATTGACGGACCTATCGGAGACAATCAGGTACCAGGCCACTAACTTTAACAATACAGTTTCGATTTTTTTTCCACAACAATGTTGCCGGTCACCTTTAACTCAAGCCCTGAACTAGAGTATACTTGTTTTTTAGGAGCTTTCTCACAACGCTCACGTCAGAGCTACTCACCCTGTGACCAGAGCAGCTGCTACCCTGCCACTGGTGACCTTCTGGTTGGGCGTGCGAGCAGACTGAAGGCCAGTTCGACGTGTGGTCTCAATTCCACGGAACGGTACTGTATCGTCAGTCACTTGGAGGACGAAACCAACAAATGCTTCGTCTGCCACTCGCACAGACCATACAGCGAGCAGAACAAAATGAGCCACAGAGTGGAGAACATCGTCTCGACCTTCCGGAAGGACTGGAAGCTCAGGTGGTGGCAGGCTCAGAACGGAGAACAGAACGTCTACATACAGCTGGACCTGGAGGCGGAGTTCCACTTCACCCATCTGATCCTTCGGTTTAAGACCTTCCGCCCGGCCGGAATGCTCATCGAGCGGTCATACGATTTTGGAAAAACCTGGAAGGTTTATCGGTATTTTGCTTACGACTGCGCCGAGACCTTTCCACGGATTCCGACGCATGCGATAACTCGGATTCAGGATGTCATCTGTGAGTCCAAGTACTCGGATGTTGCACCATCCACCGAGGGAGAGGTATGCAAAACTTCTCGATCTTTCATTTTGGGTTAAGTAGAAATAACACTAATTTATTCAGTTTTTTGCAGTAGTCTTCAGAGGTGCCCAGGGGTGAGGCCTGTTTTGGTTGAATCATAAAACCACCACCGCCTTGACCACCAGCATGACCACCACTACAACCACCACCACAACGACCATGATCACCACCACTACAACCACTACAACCAACACCACAACCACCACAATCACCACAACCACCACCACAACCACCACCATGATCACGATCACCGCCACTACAACCAGTTCATGACGCCAGCCATTTGATGGCAATGAAGGCAAATAAGTGATCTCCATATTTTCTGTCATTTATCAAAGTTTTGGTGTTGGTTTCTTCTTAGTTCAAGTCTTTTAGATCATTGTTTATAGTGCTCTTAAATCCAATAAATCCACAATTCTTAAACTGCTTCCCTCAATCTATAAAATAAAGTACACATGCACTGCAGTGCAGATGTGCACTACATTTTTAAAATGCAACACAGTGACGTGAGATCCATTGACACAGGCAGTGTTTTGGTGAGCTACTAAAAGGTGCTATATAAATGGTTCAATAAACTCAAACTCAATAAACTCAAACAAACTCAAGTGTCCAGATACATAGATACATGCGTACATACATACATTCATGCATACATACAATACAGAAAAATATCATACAACATAACTATGCAGCAATACAAAACAGTGATGTTTGTATTTCTTACTTCACTTGCAATCCAGCATTTGAGTTATTACTCCCACCAGATATCTATGCCACTATGTTTACAAGAACCTAATTACACAAATGTGTAGAACGTTTTACAATTTGCCTGCCTCAAAGGATAATTTTCAGCTGAGATTGAAATTGCTTTATAATTAGCAAGGTTGTGTTATAGTCTACCCAGATAACTTTTTCAACTGAAGTTTCAGTTAAAACTTTAGCCACTGTACTTTGTTTAAAAAGTTTGAACACTCTTTAGACTGGGGACTTTTTTTGTTAGAGTAGACATTATTAAATATGTGTTGAATGCTCAGAGATATATATAATGTCTAGAAAAAGCACTGCTACAGTGGCCTGCAGCAGAGACTTGAGACTTTTGTGGTAATTCAGCAGTACCATCTTTAGGTAGTGGAAGGGAGCTTAGGGGGGTAGCAATGACTGTGCTCTTTTGCTAGACAGCAAATGTTTCTGGCATGCGCGAGTTTGATGTAAGATTATAGCTGCTGTAGGGCTTGGGCTGCTATGTAGTAAGTTATTATCCAGAAGTCGTTGTGTAGGGTGTAACAGGATCATCTTTGTGGCTGATTTTTGGTTCTTTTTGCTTCTTATCTGGCCTTTTCACCTTCATTCTCAGCAAACTGCCCTCACGCCTGGCCTTTTAATTCGCCTGCTAATCTTGGTTTATCTACAGCAAAGCTTTTAAAAGACTTGAATAACAGACGCCCAGATCCGTGGCTTTCTAGTTTCCATGGCTCGTGGCAATAGAAATTTGCAAGCACCCTGTGATCGAAAAAATGATAATTGGAAGCACTTCTGTGTGGAGTTTTCAGTGTTTACGTAGAGAGATAGATGGTTGTTAACAAGGATTTTACTATCAATGTCAAACAAATGTGTGTCCACTTCCGAGTTCCTGCTGGCCTATATTGGCATTTCTCTGAAAGTGCTTGTGCTGAGGAGGGTGTTTGGTTGTGGATGGCTGAGTGGAAGAGAGCTTTTAGCTTTGGTATACGGAGTTTGAATCTTGAAGTATTATGTCAAGTGGTTAGATAACGATGCAACCTGCCAGGAAGGTTATTTACATGTAGTTGTGGAGTTGTGTTTACAGTTTATCAGTACGTAAGTAGGTAAGTAGGTAAGTGAGCAATATATGTGCCACATTCTGTATACAGAATGAACATAGGTAAAAAAATTACACAGGAACTGAGTATTGCTCAGGCTGCCAGTGAGGTCTCGCAGGAGTTATTTTGCCAGCTGTTCTTGAGATGATGGTCAGTGTTGAAATTCAGTTGCTGGCAGCATTCCTTGAAGCCTTATAACAGGACTTCTAAGAATGCTTGCTAGTCAGGCTAGCTTTCATTGTTCGGCACTTTGGTATAATCAGTATGCCACTCGTCTTGCACCTCAGTCTTAGATTAGAGACCACCTGCTCATGTTAAAGTTCAATAAACAAATAAGGAAACATATCAGTTACCAATTTCATATAGAAAATGAGGATTCGACTGCATAAAACTGAGGTTAACACTTGCTGGCATGTAATCACAAAGCCACCTAGCAGTGAGGCTACATTAGAGTTTAGAATATGCCATTTTGTATGTGGCGCATAACAGTTTGTTTTAGTACCTAATTACAGAGAGGGTGAGTGATATTGCGGTTGTATGCTAACAATTTGCTCAAGGTCCTCAAACATTGACCGTCTGAGGGGTGTCTTGAACCCAAACACTTCTCTTACAAGGCCATCACCTAACAGATCACCCAGTGTGCCACATATCTATTATAGTGTTTTATTTATTTGCATGTATCATTTGGGTGTTGTTCTGTTGGCGTTTCTAGCTCACGAGGCCAGTGATCGCTCGCACATAATTGCCCAAAATTGCCTTTGATTAAGAGCGGTTTGGCGATGGCAATAGTTGGAATGTGGCGAATGCACTTGGGATGTATGCCACGCTGTTAATAAGCACTTCTTATATGTGCCATACTTAGAGTACTGAGTGTTGAATACTCAATTACTCGTTCGTGCGTGCAATTATTAATATCCGCCAACCGCTGATACTCATATGTCTTTCAGCCACACTAATCTTTTGACATGTAGCCCTGCAAATTACAATGGCTGCAGACTGATATTGTCTGGTAAAATACCAGCTGTTATAGAGGCCAGACACTCAGTATTCGTATGTGGCTCTGTCACTCTGTGTGTTTATATAACCAGTTTATAACCATCATGTGAGGCTGATATGAAATTTCGATAGCAGGATTATGCTTAGTGGTTAGTGTGCTGGCCTGTCAACCAAGATGTGAGGGTTTCAAATCCATGCCAGGGCAGATATTTGTTTAGTGGGCTCCAGTTGAGTCCCCTAGCCAACTAGGTAAGAGAGAGATTAGCCAAAGGCCCTTATATGCAAGGAAAAAGCTTCATCCCCATGGCTACTCTCAGGCTAGCTTATGAGACTGTTCTTGTTCTACTTCTTAATTGTCATTTTATCTGGTAGGTTGTACAGCCGGGTAGCCTATTTGGTGGTTTATTATCCAACAGTTGTGGCCTTTTTGCCTGCTTTGTGGATTCCATGTAGCCACCTTGGTCAGTTTTGTTTGAAGACACTCATCTTGTACCAAAGAGTCATATTGAGGGACTTCACGTGCATAACTTGCGCGATAAATAGAAGAAAAACATTCTTAGGAAAGAACTGTGTTACTGTTGTGAAGATGTGATTGGGGTAATTGGTGGGCTGTTTCAAGAGATGTTGTCAGGAGGTTGAAACATTTTTAAGATGTTATGCCAACGGTCACAAAAACTCACAATGTAAAAGTTAATAGAATCTTAGGCATTCTACGGTGCTATTATAATAGTGCATTAGGCTTGAATGGATGGTGCTCCAAAACAGATTCTCAATCCAGGCTGACTTGTATGAATTACAAATACAGTGAATTGTCCAGTTCATCCGGGCTTGATTGCTGGATGCATTGGTGAATGCTAACCACTTTTCAGTTGACTAACCATATTCTCCACACTGTTTTTGTTACTGGTCGTCTCTTGAGGTCAGAGATCATTATGGTTGACCAGGCCAGACTCTTCTTATCAACGGTAAATCTGTGTTGGGGCAAAACTTACCTCAGCCATTCACTTCTTCAGGGCAACTGTTAACATGTTTTGGAAACTAAATTTTTTTATTTATCTGTCAGAACACTTTATTCTAAATTTTTTTAAACCGTTCAGGTTATTAAAGGATTGATCTTCATGGACTGGTGAAAATGTGTTGAATATATTTGGATATTTATATAGAGCTTCTAAAAACCTCTTAAAGGTTCTATATAAAGGCCAGCTGACTGATGTAAAAGTAGTATCTTGAGATAGGCTGAAATTTTTGTGTTGGCTGCAATTGTTTATAAACCAAATGTACATAAGGTTTTATGCAGGTAAAGTAATAAAATCGTATTATTTCTGTTTTGAATTTAACATGTTTTTCTTTTATTTACGGAAAGGTCATTTTCCGAGTCCTGCCTTCAAACATCGAGATCAGAGATCCGTACAGTGAAGAGGTTCAGGATTTGTTGAAGATGACAAACTTGCGAGTTAACTTCACCAAACTGCACACTCTTGGTTAGTACCAAAGTTTCTTTCTCTCTTAACTCTGGTGCATGATAGTCTAGAGAGTAGTTTGCAGGACTTTCAACCCTCATATGTAAAGACTAAGAAAATGACGTCACTAACACTTCATATCCAACTCTCATGTTAGCTTCAGGGGCGACTCTTCTTCTTCTGCGTATGTGGTATGTACGAAACCAACTGTACTCAGTTGCAAAGTCAGATGAAAATGCAGAGGATCAACAAATGTCTGACTCATGTAAAGGTTTATTCATTTGTCATAGCTCCAAGCATCTTGTTGCCTTGGTGGGATTCTAACCCCAAATTCAGTTCTCTTCCTCGCCGTCTCATCTTCCCACCGACAGTGTATGGTCAGTGCACTCATTGTAGCTGAGCCTGAGGGTGTGCAAATGGAGCCGGAATCTTGAAACAAATTTCTGCCCTGGTGGGATTTGAACCCCCCTTCAACGGCCTCACACTAATCACTAAACTATTAAGCGCCCCACATGTAATGTATTATCAGAGATAAAAGCCTTTGAAAGTCCCATGAAGTTGTTTAGTAAACCTGTCGCGAACTGCTTGATTTGTTTTGTGAAGTTGTGACTTGATTCCTGTTAAACTTTGCAACGAAATCACTTCGTCTTATCTCGTCCTTTACTCGCACGACGAAAACTGGAAGACCGTAAATTTCATTTGTTCAACGGAATTGTTTTTTTCTTTTAGTTCTGATCTGGTTCTGTTTCTCGATGTTTTTTCCCCGTCACTGCTCTCCTTCTTTTAGCTGTCTGTGTCTCCAATTCTTTTTGTATGCTTCTTTGTATCATTGACTGTTTGTTTGTATCCATCTTGCCTTCTTGTTTCATATTGCTTTGGACACAATTTTATGTGTAAGGTGATCTGTAACTTTATGTGTTGTTTGACGTTGATTCCTGCCAGGGCAGAAATTTGGTTGAGATTTCTGCTTTACCTGCACCCTTTAGCAAACGCAGGTATAATGAATACACTGACCGTAAACACTGTCTTGGGAATATGAGATGGCGAGACTGGCCACCCACCCTCACATATGTCGAGGCTGAGAAAATGAAGTCGCTAACACTTCATACCCACGGCTGCCTCAATGCTAGTTTAAGGGACTGTTATTCTTCTCTTCTTCTGATGCTGATTTGGTTTTGTTGCTTCTATATAGATGTAATCTAAGGATATACATATTACATACTGTGTTGGTAGGATTCTTGAATATCTATTTTTGGCCTTTTGGGTTGCTTATCTAGGCCAGTTCAGTGGGTCATTGTTCTCATTTCCTTGGAGTGTTGTTTGGTACTGACCAGAGACACAGACCCCTTAAGATGTTTGTGATGCTCTTCCACTTGTTCCTGGTATACATTCAGCACCTTTCCGACAGTTTATGGCCAGAGCCCTCATTGCTGTCCGTTTCTTTTGGACCTGTTTAATTGTATCTGGTCAGTGTTTATACTGGCCATAGGTGGTACAGGTAATGGAATTCTGAACAGCTATAAATGGACGTGAAACTTGTGTGAAACCTGTGTTTTGAATTTGTTTATTGCACAGAACAGGTTTTAGGTTACAATCATGAAACAGCAAGTACAGTGCAACAGTAACATTAGATCCTGTGCATGTGTAGCCTTGTTAGGTATGTTACAGGACTTTTAAATGACTATACCACTGTCATGGTCCCTCACTGCATCTACTACAAAATTGTAGCCCTGACCTACAAAGCCTTTCGAACGGACATCCTTCTTACATTCGCCAACAAGACACTCTCCAACTCATTCCTCCTTGTACTTTATCTCGGCCTCCAGTCTCTTCCTTGCTGTAAACCAGTGGTTCTTAACCTTTTCAAGGGAGCCGAACCCCAAGAGAAATCCATGACCACTCACCGAACCCCTCAAGTTTGAACAATAATTTTGTAACTAATGGGAACAAAACGAAATAAAAAATTGTACCAAAAATGTGATACAATATTAATACATTCGATACATGAACTACTAACAGTTAACTATTTTATTAAATAAAAGTCGAAAAATAAAAATAAAATAGCAAATGATTTTTCACTCACACTCACTGACCCTGAATATGTATATATTTCAGAGGACCTCTGCCGAACCCCTGGCACTGGCTCACCGAACGGTCGAGCACTGGTTAAGAAACACTGCTGTAAACTCAATACCTGTCATTTTCTTTTTAAATATGATCTAACGCACTTCATTAATATTGAGTTGATTGAGTTGATTGTTTTAATCCTATTCCACCAAGTTGATCCGATGAAGATCACCTGACTATGGTATTCTTGGCAATGCATCTGATACTATTTGCACAGAAGTCCATGTCTTGTTTCACCAGGAGGCTCGGTATTAATCTGTTATGATGGCTATGCTTGCAACTGTGAAAGATATTAAGCTGGTGGTTATAATAGCCTTGTGTTATGGAGTCCAGGGTAGCAGTGACAGTAATAGCCTATCAGAGAATATTAGATTGCTATCATTTTATGCCTCAGTGAAAAATCTTCATCACTCAGCACTGAGTTTTTTGTAGTTGATAAATTATTACAAATTTGCTGAAAGTCTTAACTGAGGTTGAGGGATGTTTATGACTGAAGCACAGATGTGGTATGAGCAATATAGGCCTACCTCTGATTCTCAAATACCTTTTTTGGTTTACAGTCCCTCACTGCATCTACTACAAAATTGTAGCTCTTACCTACAAAGCCTTTCGAACTCACATCCTTCTTACATTCGCCAACAAGACACTCTCCAACTCATTCCTCCTTGTACTTGATCTCGGCCTCCAGTCTCTTCCTTGGGGTAAACTCAAGATCTTTCATTTTCTTTTTAAATACCGTCTAATGCACTTCATTATATTTCCATAATTGTAGGTTTATTTAGAATTTCTTAGATTCCATGCAAAATGACGATAAATTATAATTAATCCCAGTCTTTGATGGCATTACATCACACTCGGGCTGACTAATAACTCCCTGCCTTCCAAAAATCACCCAATTATAATCTGACACTGTCTACACTGGTTAACAGTTCACACGGGTGCCAGTTTTTGCTTCTGTCTTTAGCCCTGGGGGGGGGGGGTTTTATTCTGGGGCATAAAAATGGGTGTTAGTCATTGTTTATTACTGTAGGCACTCATACAGTAATTATTTATTAAACGTAATGTGGCCATTAATCGTACATGAGACTAAATTCATCCTGTTACACAGCATAATCGTCTTGGACTATGGTCAGACATATGTGTACACTTAACAATATACTGATGGAAACACAGTATATAAGAAAGAGATAACAAGACTGACTAAACATCGGGTAGACACTCGGTTTAATAAATGACGAAATTAATGGTATTTATTTGCACAAATTGCCATCAAATAGGTGGGGTCAGGAAGATGATGATGATGATGATGATGATGATGATGATGATGATGATGATGATGATGATGCTGATGATGATGATATTGATGATGCTGATGATGATGGTATTGATTGTGATTATGATGATGATGATGATGATAATGATGATTATGATGGTGATTATGGTGATTATGGTGATGATGATGATGATGATGATGATGATGATGGTGGTGGTGGTGGTGGTATTGATGGTGATTATGATGATGATTATGATGGTGATTATGGTGATGATAATGATGATGATGGTAGTGGTTGTGGTGGTGGTGATGACGGTAGTGATGGTGATAATGATTATGATGATGATGATGACTGTGGTGGTGATTATAATGATGGTAATTCATATAGTGCCAATGATTTCAGACACTTACTACTCCCAATCCGAATCTTCTTCGGTAGCTACAAATGTGAATGAATGTTGGATGGATTTGCAGACTGGATCCACACATTGGGGTCATAGTTCTCTCCACATTAGTATCTACTGTTAACAGACATCTACTTTTGAGAGCATAGACATCTGGTTCGATGTAAGCCACACTTGCCCTCAACAGTTTGATCTGATCTAAGCCTGGCTTCAACGGCACCAGGCCTCCCTATGCACTGCACTGCCATGCTCTGCCCCTCTGAAAGCGTTAACATCTGGATCTGCCATTTAGCATTTTTCATATTCAGCATTCGCTGTCAAGATGTTTCTTGTCATAAAAGCCGGAGTCTTGGGTAGTATTTAAATTGCCTCGTTTGTCTGTGTTTTTATCTTTCAAAGTGATGCACGCTGTGCTTGGAATTCCTGTTTTTGCCCCGTTCTGTTGTTCTAATTGGTTAAGGGTGGTGGTGCCTGACTCTTTTTTGGCTTCAAAAGGATGTCTCTTTGGAGTGCAAAGAGGTGCCCAGTTGGTTTGAGAAGGGACACCCTTTGGCTTGCAAATGGACACCTTGGACTTGAAAAGGACACCCCTCACTTGCAAAGAAACATTCTTTTGCTTGCAGAGAATACCTATTTTGGCTTGCAATGGGACACGTTTTGGTTGCTTACTTGTTAACAACACTGATTGTGCACACAGTTTTGGTGTGGTGAGGGGTGTTTGACTCTGCCATGTCATTTTGCAACCATATTTTGTCATTATGCCGATAATTTCTGTATCACACATGGGATTTATGTAGAAACAGATCTCTTTTTTGCCTCATACTGTCCTAATTCCACTGGCTAATGCTTTTTATCCAGCTGACTTGACTGCTGAAATTCACTTTTCATTGGTATCATAAACGAAAATGTACACATGTCTATGAATGGTTCAAAACTCTCTTGCCAGGGTCACAAGAAAGACTCATGTATTTCAGCACATTATGTCCATATTGCATTCACTGCACTGACTGTCTGTTGAGCAAAGAATTATTATTATTATTTCTATTATTATTATTATTATTATTATTATTATTATTGTTATTGTTATTGTTATTGTTATTGTTATTGTTATTGTTATTATTATTATTATTATTATTATTATTATTATTATGCATTTATTAAGCGCCACTATCTAATGATGAGACATTAAGTGATGGCGCTGAGCAATTGTGAGTGAAGGTCAAGGTCTCTATGTAGTATGCGGTAACCATCTCAAGAGAGGCTCGAACCTGCAACCTCCACATGACGAGGCTAGCACTCTAACCAATTGGCTACTGTACCCGACAGTAAGGTAAGATAAGTGAAGGTGAGCTTATATTTAGTAAGGTAAAGTAGGTAAGCACTTATTTTGTACATCCCTATAGCTACGCAAGTTAGTGTAATTGCTTAACTATTATCTTTATGCTTTATTTTATCAGCTGGAGCCCTGTCGGGCTGATGTGTAATTAGTATTAACCTGGCGATCGGGCAACCTGTGTCCTGTGGTTACAGGATGCATGGCGATAAAAATTTCATTGTATTGTATTTTCGTTTATTGATCTACTCTAGCTGTCATAACGCAGCTAGTTACAAGAATTCATTCATCGATAGTTACTGTTGGCTACAGTAAAACGTGTTAAGGCTTAAAGAGTCATGCTGGGTCAGGTATGGGAAACTCAGCTTATCTAAATGAATGTTGCTACCTGTTTGATCTGCCTGACAGCCTTTTCTAAGCCAGTCACAATAACGGAACCTATTTGGAACATTCTTTTTCTGTCTACGTAAAAATACTGAGCCTTCGAAAGTTGTCTTTATGCTATCTAGGCATATAACGTGTTTAAGAACTCCCTTTTGTCTACCTTTCAATTTTTACGCGGCGTTTTATTGTTGCTGATCGTGCTTGACAGTGACCTGTAATGATGGAGTGTGACTACAAATTGCCACAAACAAGCGAACATAACTGGTCTAATAACCCCATCATAGACACTTGATTTAATGGCTACCCAATTGACGCATAGTTAACAACCACAGGAGCTTCCCAAGTCAATGGGTAACTAACTATCATCGGCATGGGAAACTCGGCGAATGCTGGAACGACAAGACGGCTAAATGTCCCTCGAATATAATTACATATACATACATTATATATATATATATATATATATGCATATAAATATACCGGTAGGTGTAGGTATGCACTATATACGTATGTAGAGTCCCGTGTCCCATATTAGTGGGACTTGAGGAGGTTCCAATTTCCTGTTCGTATGTCCTTGAGCTGGCAAAGGAAGAGTCCCAAGGTGTTGGACACGGAGCCAGGACTTGCTGTCGTGTACTTACCAGCCGGTATGGGCGTATTTATGGGGGAGTTTTAGGGGTTCAAACCCCCCCCACCCCCGGTAATAGGTTTCCGAAATTTTTAGGTGCTTTTACATGCGAATGAAAAACCTTAACTTTTGCGACCATTTCCAATGGAAAACCCCCAGAAATCTTAAACCCCCTCCGAAATTTTTTCCTGGCTACGCCCATGCTGGCCTGTCCACTCCCTTGCCGTCACTTCTTCCCACCACATCATCCTGAAACAAAAGTAGAATAGAACTTAGTTCTTGAAGACTGTAGTCCCAGTCAGAGGGTTGTCTTGTGACACCCTGTGAAGACCAAAATGTAGGTAATAATGGTAATGGTAGTAATAACGGTAATGGCAATGGTAATAATAATGGTAATAATAATTGAGATGGTAAGTTGACTTTGGTTGTTTTGTTGTTAGGTGATGACCTGTTGGATAGTAGAGACAGCAGAGACACAATCAAAGAGAAGTACTACTATTCCGTCTATAGTATGGTTGTCCGAGGCAGCTGTTCCTGCTATGGTCACGCATCGCGGTGCGTTCCTCTGCCTGGACAAGAGGACAATGCCAACATGGTAAGAACTGCCTAGCATTCATCCAGTCAGTCGTTCATTCATTCATTCAGTCAGTCAATCGGTCAGTCAGTCAGTCAGTCAGTCACTCATTCACTCACTCAGTCAGTCAGTCAGTCAGGCAATCAATCAGTCAGTCAGTCAGTCAGTCAGTCAGTGACTGGGTTTGGTCAGTGAATCTATCAGTCAGTCAGTCAGTCAGTCAGTCAGTCAGTCAGTCAGTCAGTCAGTCAGTCAGTCAGTCAGTCAGTCAGTCAGTCAGCCAGTCACTCATTCATTCAGTCAGTCACTCGTTCACTCACTCAGTCAGTCAGTCAGTCACTCATTCACTCACTAACTCACTCACTCACTCACTCACTCACTCACTCACTCACTCACTCACTCACTCACTCACTCACTCACTCACTCACTCACTCACTCACTCACTCACTCACTCACTCACTCACTCACTCACTCACTCAGTCAGTCAGTCAGTCAGTCAGTCAGTCAGTCAGTCACTGCGTTGGTCAGTTAGTTGATCAGTCAGTCAGTCAGTCACTGGGTTTGGACAGTCAGGCAGTCAATCAGTCAATCAGTCAGTGAGTCAGTAGTTAGCGGAGTCAGTCAGACAGACAGACAGGCATTCTGTCAGACAGTCACTGGGTATGGTCAGTGAACTGATTAGTCAGTCTGTCTGTTTACTGTTTGAACAATATAATACTTCCCAACTATATGTAAACGACGTATATGTCTGATGATATATATATATAATATATAATATATAGGCCTATATATATATATATATATATATATATATATATATATTTATATATATATGTTCATGTGTCTCTTGTTACAAAATATGCTAATGCATTTACTGGACTTTTTTGAATAATCAGCAACGCAAGTACAGGTCAAAGAGGACTGTTGATTGATATATACGTTGTACCTCTACTGAAGTCAGGCGTGGGCTTGAAGGATATTTAAGCTGAAGCTCAGCCACTGTAGACAGCAACAGCATGATAGCTCATCAGATTATTATTTAGGGGATACACGCATTACTAAGCTAATAACATTAAGCGCATATAATCCACGTAAACATGTTTGCTGGTTAGCTATTTATAGCGTCCTCGATTACTCAGCAATTATTATTCTGCTGGGAAATTGAAAGCATGCTGTCTCTTCTCAGCGCTGTGAAGCTTTGCAGTTGTTGTGTCGCGTAGTAATTGATCAGAAGGTGGAGAGATGAACTCTGCTGTTAATAGGTAAATTTCTGTAGCCTTGCGGTCGGCAGTTCACATTCTTCTTGGATGCATCACTTGCCGATTCAGCGGACTGCTGTACAGTAGTAAATGAAGTGGAAGCTTTGCATGCATAATTATGTATGTGTATGTATGTATGTATGTATGTATGTATGTGTGTATATGTATGTATGTGTGTTGTTTGTAGGTATGTTTGTATGTATGTATGTATGTATGTATGTATGTATGTGTATTTATGTATGTGTGTTGTATGTATGTGTATATATGTATGCATGTATGTATGTATGTATGTATGTATGTATGTGTGTATTTATATCTCTGTGTGTGTATATTTGTGTGTATATTTATGTATGTATGTATATGAAAATTGGAAACTGTAATTAAAACAATAAGCAAAATATTAAGAGAACACCGTCACTAGCAGTCGATAGCTTAGTGACTAGTTTCAACTTGAGGGCTAGCGACATATGCGAGCCACTGCGGCTCAGAGGACAAGTGTGCATGTATGATGTTCGTATGTATGTTTGATGTTTGTAGATACGTAATATTGTACAAGTTCTTCAAAAAACTTTCCTACACCGGTATAAATGGTGTTTAAGTCTTCTAGAACAAAAATGTCCATCAATAATCAAGCAGTGCTCAAATATGTAACTATAAGAGACGCTGTTGATTGGCTCTCGCAAACACATGCAACCCAGTGCAAATAAAGTTCGCAGCAAGATGGCCACGGACGCCTTGCATACATATATACTTTGCATACAAACTTTGCATAAAAATTTTGCATACAAATTTTGCATAAAAAATCTGCATACAGACTTTGTGGACACACTTTGCTGGCAGACTTTGCATACAAACCGGTTGGCATTTGAACTGCATCCTGTTGATAATCTGCCGACCGAGCTGAGAATCTCATTTCTGCTTATATGCAGAAGTCCATATCTGGTGGGAGGAGGGGTTGATGTAGAGAAGTTGTTGGCGGAGAAGGAAGTGGAGGAGAAGGAGGAGGAGGAGGGAGGAGGAGGAGGAGGAGGAGGAGGAGCCTGGCATGATCTCAGCGAGGCAGACTATAGGCAGCTGATGTTTCATAGCCTATAATTGTTCCTCGTTTATTCTAGGCCAGACTATCTCGACTGCATTTAAGCCGGTCTAGTCTCCGTATGGCCAAGGTCGCAGCAGACTTACTCTAGGCAGGATCTTTTTTACACAGTGGATGAGCTGGAGTTTGGGGAGGGGGAGTTTTGGGGAGGGGAGTTTTGGGGGAGCGTAGGGTGAGGTCGATCAGCGATCAATTCAAAAGGCAGGGGCATTGAAATTAATGTACAGACATGCGGAATAATTTATACAACTGGGAGGGTCGTTGATATGGGTCGCCTGTCGTTTTATCGGTGAGAGTTTTGTTGTCCATGTATTGTGGTTTCGCCATGGGCGGCCTCTGTAGTTTTACTGTTTAGTGTCATAGCTGTAGAAATTTCTAGTGAGGGTTCTTTGTTGTTGCAGTGTAGTGCAACAGTAGTTTTCTGTTGTTCTTGTAATTTACTGTAGTTTTGTAATCAGTGGGGAATGGTCTAGTGGATAGAATGATGGACTGCCAACCCTCAGGTTTGGGTTTCAGATCTCCACAGACTCCACTTAGCCCCCTACTCAACTCTGCTATAATTTGAGTAGGCCTACACTGACCATACATTGTCAGTGGGCAGAACAGACGGCAAGGGCGCCCACTCGCCCTTCAATGCTGAGGCTAAGAAGAAGAAGAAGTAACCAGAATAAGCTGGTATCCTGTGCTTAGCTTTAGAGTAGTGCTTTAGAAATTTGGAGGTTACGATTACGATTACAAAGTCGCCAAAATGGCTGCCTCTTAGTGTTGGCTTAAGCAAATTCATTTCTTTGTATTTTGTGATCACTTTGTCATCATTCCTTTGTGGTTCTATCGGTTGTACTGTTGTTTTATTGAGCCGGTGGAGTGTGGTGCATGGTAGTCTAGTGGTTAGCATGCTGGACTGTCAACTGAGTGGTTGGGGTTCAAATCCCTGCCAAGGCAGAAATTTTCTTCGAGATTTCTGCTCCACCTGTGCCCCTACTGGCCCCCTAGCCAAACTCAGCTGTAATGAGTACACTGACCATACAATGTCGGTGGGAAGATGAGACGGCAAGGGAGAGGACTGGCCACCCTTACTCATATGCCGAGGCTATGCAAAGTGAAGTTGCTAACGCTTCATGTCTATGACTGCCTGTCACGATTAGCTTATAAAAGGGCCTGCTCTTCTTCTTTACTTAACCAAAGACTTATGGTTCTTTGTAATTGCTTTATAGTTTTGTTATTGCTGTTGTTTCTTTTACATTTATATCATTAGACATGCAGACAACCAGCCACACTGGAGTCATGCTGTCTGCCCAGTGTTTGCCTGACTGGCTTGGTGCCTACAGGATGACTTGCTGCCTGTGGAGTTTGTTTGCAGCCAAACCCTATTCAGAAACTCTGCCGTCCTTATTGCATTGGTACAGTGACTGCAAGCTGTGTCACTCATAATTAACTATAATGTTATCTCGTAAACAATCAACAAATGTGTGTCTCATTTCCAGTCTGGGTGTAACCATATTGTGTGTGTGTGCATCAAGTGTCTATGGGTGTGGTTGGGCTTCTGTTGGTTTATGGGTGGCAGAGAGATCCTCTGGTTACCTGTTTGGCTGTTTTCCTGATAGGAAAGATGATTAAATTTCTATTAAATCTGTACAGAATACCTAATTAGCCTGAGGTGTGGTGACTCTAATGAGCCTAATAGTTCTTCAACAGTGGGATGTTTGAGGGATATGTGGCTGAATCACCAACAGGTCCAGTGCAATTATCCAATAGCTGGTCACCAGCAATCAGACCGTTGCAGACTGCAGCAACACTTCAAATGAAGCTACATTGTCTGAAATTGTGTGGAATGATTCCTGTAAACATTAAAAGTCCTGTTTTCCTTGTACCCAGGCTCTTGTGGTTATGGTCAGAGGTGACCTTTAATAGTTCTGTATACAGTGTCAGCCAAGTATCTCCTGTATGTATGTATTCATGTTTGTATGTATTTATGAATGTATTTATGTATGTATGTAAGTATATATGCATGTATAGATGTATGTATGTGTATATATATATATGTATGTATGCATGTGTTTATGTATGTATCTATGTATGCATGTGAGTATGTATGTATGTATATTATGTATTTATGTATGTAAGTATGTATGTATGTATCTATGTATGTATGCATGCATGTATATCTGTATCTGGCTGCTTATATAGCACTTGTTTTTTGCACCTCAAAGGGTGGTATGATCTCTCAGCATGGCACTGGCTGATCCAAACCTGGCTCACATCTAAGGTTTGCCTTGGGCCTCACACAACCCACACACAAACCCTGTTCTATTTTGCAAGAGAACCCCCACACCACTGTTGATGGAACATGACTGAGTCTGTGCATGCTTGTAGTTAAAACTGCTGTTAATCACAACTAAAAAATATGTATATAAAAAGATTTATATATATATATATATATACACAAATGATATATATATATATGTGCATTTGCCTGATGTATATTTTTATTGTATGTACTACTTTTTGACAAGATGAGTTGAAATTCAGTGAGTCACCATCCCAGCATGCCCATGAACATTTTATGGGTTTCATAGGGAACCCTGTGAGAATACGGATCTCTATAATATGGGACTCATATTATGAGCATACTGGCTACTCACTCACTCCAGTTTCCCATAACTTTTTGATTTCCAATGAATTTAACTGATAATAAATGAGCTTTTCTATTGTGATAATGGTAAACTTACATGCAGAATTACTTAGATTGCACTTGTTGCGCCTTGAGTGCTTGGCTGGACTTTTCTGTTGCTGGTCCGAAACTCTAGAATATTCTTCCGTAGTCTGCTCACAGTTCTGTGGCCTTAGTATCAATTAAAACGTTTCTGTTTCAGAATGCTTTCTTCTTAGCCTGCTATTTGTCGAGTCTTGATCTCTTTTGTAGTGCCCTCTATTGTTACCTAGTACTTTGTCATAATGGCACAATAGAAGTTCTAAGATTAGAATGGATTTTTTATTATTATTTTATGCATTTGTTAAGCACCACTGTCTAATGACCAAGCATCAATTGACGGCGCTGAGCAATTGTAAGTGAAGAACTTTGTTCAAGGTTCCTATATCAGGGCAGGCTTGAATTCCGTACTCTTCGTTTAACAAGGGGAGCACTCAACCATTCGGCTGCCGTGTTTCATTATTGCATGCCTCTGTTAAACTCAAGCTTTTCTGTTGAATGAAATAAAATAGCGGTCTAGCTATCGCGTAGCTTTAGCCTATTGGTTGTTCAGCTTTTTCAAGTGATACTGATATATATATATATATATATATATATATATATATATATATATATATATATATATATATATATATATATATATATATAATATATATATATATATATTGTTGTTCATATTATACATATATAATAGAGATATATATGTGTATGTATATATAATATATATATATATATCTGTGCGGCCCGATTGGTCATCTTCCAGCTTTAGCCTATTGGTTGTTCAGCTATTTCAATGATACCGGTATATATATATATTGTTGTTCATATATATATATATATAGAGAGAGAGAGATATGTGTATATATATATAGGCCTATATATGTCTATGCATATATACATGTACATTGAACCCCAGATAAAGCGTTGAAAGACCGCAAACGTACATATCAGCCACTTCGTTTTACAATCTTACTGGAACCTTGACTTTTACTATGGAGAAAATCGGACATTTCGCTGTCCGATTAGAACAGTCGTCTCTCAACGAAGCGAACGATCCAGTTTATAGAGTCCTAAGAAGGCTTTGGATCTGCTCACTTTATCTTTATGTAGAGGTGTTTCGGTTGGCGGCCTGTGCATGTTTTTGTAGAGCAGCTACTATGGTGGATCTGCGGTTCTTGGCCATTATCTTATCCTTGAGTCTTTCGCTGGCATCTTGTGTGGAAGGCCAGCTGTGAGAGGGTGTCTGGGTGAGCGTTCGTGTGCATGGGTGTGTGGGTACGTGGGTGTGTTTGTTTACGTGGTTCTGTTACTTTGCCTGGCAGGGTCTTGACCAGAACTTGAGGTACAAGGCTATTGATGTGCCTGCTTCCTGGGTGCCGTCTATAAATTGCAAGCAGATGCCTGCGCACGAGGAAAGTTCTCTAATTGCCGGCAGAGTTTACTGGTTAACTGGTTTGCTGGTAGAGGTTGGCTGGCATGGTTGATGAATTCTGAAAGGGTTAATGGGTTGACTGACAGACGGTCTATTTAGCTGGTTAACTGGCTATAACTGCTGGGTAACTTATTATTACAGTACATACCATATAATTAGGTTTATAAGGTTTAGTGAGCTCTAAGATAAGGTAAGGTTAGCCATGTCATTTAATTTGAAGTAAGGATTGGTAAATGAACTGAACCAATTTAACCCTCGGGCTACCAAGGGGGGGGTGGTTGCCACCCCCCCCAGGTTTTTTTCATTTCAAACTTTTTCCGTATGGAATAAAAATTTGACCTTTTAGGTAGCTGTAGGGGGTTCATTTGCACACGTTTTGAGGTAAAATGTGAGATGATATCTCACACCGTTCAAAAGTTATACCCAATATACCCGAGGTACCAGGGGGGTGGATACCACCCCCTAGATTTTCGACTATATCTTATCCGTCATTTAATATTAAGAGACACAAATTATACCATTCTATAGAGGGAATGTGGGGCTACATTTCCATGGTCACTGAGTTGACCTGAGACAACCGGAAGTGCTCAAAATAAATTATAATACGCGTAACATGCGTGAAAAATGGCTGAATGGAAGGACTCCCCCCTTAGTTTTTGTCTGTAGCGTATTCATTTGTCTTCCTGGAAGAGAAACAAAGATACCATTCTTTAGAGGGAATGAAGGGCTTCATTTGCATACCTACATCTTTGTCTTGTGAATACCGGAAGTGATCAAAATAAATAATAATACGCGTAATCTGTGTGAAAATGGCTGAATACAGCGTTATAACGTAAACCGATATATATGTATGGATATATATGTATGGATGTACATTTATACTATATAAACATGTGTAGGGATGATTTTGTGTATCTTTTATACATAGATTAGTTTCAAAACACACATAATCTTATATTTGTTTATCCAAAAAGTACAAAATGTACGCAATAATATACAATATTGCTAATTAATGGGTCCCGTTGTTAAAAGTGATGTAATTTCGAGGTGCATTCACATAATGTACAACTAAATATACCATTCTGTGCAGAAATGAATGCTGAATCCAATGCTGTATTACAAGTTATGATATGTAAAACCAAACACGAAATCCAGGGGGGGTGGTAACCACCCCCCCTTGGTAGTCCGTGTTACAAAAAAAGCTTGGTAGCCCTAGGGTTAAGGTAAGGTATATAAGGTAACGTCAGTTTATGCATATAGCGAATTTAGGTAAATTAAAGTAAAGTTTAAAAATACAGTCATTATACATCGATAGTATAATAGTGGTGAGCATGCTGGAATGTCAGTCGAGAGGTTGGGGTTCAAATCCCCTCCAGGGCAGAACATTTGGTTCAAGATTTCTGTTCCACACCTAGCCAACTCAGCTATAATGAGTACACTGACTGTACACTGGTGGTGGGAAGATCAGACGGTGAGGGAGAGGACTGGCCAGTGGCCACCCGCCCTCATATGTCGAGGCTAAGAAAGTGAAGTCGCTAACGCTTCATACCCATGGCTGCCTCAGGGATAGCTAAAGGGACTGAAAAAAAGTAAAACAGGTAGTCTGTTTTCTTTGTGATGCAGTATATCAGTAAGGTAATAGGTTGTATTGTGATAGGTCAGTACTGTACGCGTATTGTCCACAATGGTGATTTGCATTGGCAAGGTATACCTGCTTCACCTGATATATAACCACGATTCAGTTCCTAGATACAGAGGTGAGAGGTGGATTTTCCACTTGCCTACCAATGATTCGACTCATCATTAATGCAGAAATTCAACTGTTAGCATTTTCTGAATGAATGTTTACCAGGTGCATGGACGATGCGAGTGCACACACAACACGAAAGGTTTGAATTGTGAGCAGTGTGACGATTTCTACAATGACCTTCCATGGCGACCCGCCAGAGGTCGTGAGACAAGCGCCTGCAAGAGTAAGACTTTGCATTTCAAAACCATGTTTAAAATCATGCTGTTCTGCTTCTAGTTTAACTGTTGATGTAATGTAGGGTAATTTAAAAGCCTTGTCGTAAAATGTAACGTATTTCAATGCAGTACAGGGCGTAATTTAGAAAATATTTCTCTACACATACTAAAACAGGTAAACAAAGTGCAGAATCTAGAAGTTTAAGTCCAGGAAGTCTTAATTGGAGTGCCAATCGCGTGAAATTTTGAAGTGTTAGTTGGGCGTAAGCCGCGTAACAAAATAATCGAGGAATGATGGAGTATAAACGCTTTGTATATTAAAGTTCCAGTAAATGTAAGTAAGCTAGTAAGACTAGTATATAGTCTTTATTAACCAATTCTTAACTACTTTGGTGTACAGACATCTAACAGACACAGTTAAAAAGGTAAAAAAATATCCTAACAATAAAATGTTTCTCCAGCAGGATAGTTTGCTACATGATTACTTCTTAGTGTATCGTAACATTGCAAAAATCAGTTTGCTTAAATCTGAAATATTGCTGTGACCATTATTAATGTTAAACTATGTTTGACTTTTATTCTTTTACAGAGTGTGAATGTAACCAACATGCCACTAGGTGTCACTTTGACCCTGCTGTATATGAGGCAACCGGAAGAGTCAGTGGAGGAGTCTGTGATGACTGCCAGCATAATACGATGGGTCACCACTGCGAGGAGTGCAAACCATTCTTTTACCAGGACCCCGGTCGACCCATAACTGACCCCCACGTCTGCAGGCGTAAGTCTTGCGCGAGTTTCCAGACATGTGTTGTAATGTAATACTGTTTTTTGTAATTTAATTTAAGGTATGATGTTGTAATGTGATGTTATAAGGTATTTTTAGAGCACATGTTGATGACTAAACTATGTTAACTTGTAGGAGTCATATGTGTTTGTGTGCGTGCGTGCGTGCGCGCGTGTGTGTGTGTGATTGTGCGTGTGCGTGTGCGTGTGTATGTGTGTGCGTGCGTGTGTGTGTTTGTGTTTGAGTGTGTGTGTGTGTGTGTGTATGTGCGCACGAGTGCATGTGTGTGCGCATGTGTGTGCGTGTGTGTGTGTGTGTGTGTGAGAGAGAGAGAGAGAGACAGAGAGACAGAGACAGAGACAGAGACAGAGAGAGAGAGAGACAGAGAGAGAGAGAGAGAGAGAGAGACAGAGAGAGAGAGAGAGAGAGAGAGAGTCTGTGTATGTGACTTGAGTGTGTGTGTGGGGTGAGGGTGTGTGTGTAATGTATATGGGCATAGTACAGCGTCTGGTGTTAGTACATTTTAAACAATTATTACAAATGATTTTTAAAAAATGACCTGACTTGCCAACGAGAGACTCAGAGAAGTAGGCCTACTGTAAATTATAGATCTTAGTTCAGATGTATGTATTTATGCATGTGTGTATGTATGTTGTCATTTGTTTCTATAGTGACCATAATTATAGCCTCAACCTCTTGCTCATTTTCCAATCAGTTTATCATTAGATAACCTCTACCAGCATTGCCCTTTTGAATGGGTGTTACACCATGTTAGGTTTCTGTGTATGGAATGTGCCCAGGGACAGATTTCTGAAATATAGTCATGCCTGGTAATTTGCGATGTGAATGTCCTATTTGTTATGTAGTCAAGTGGTGATGCTCCAGGGAGTTGGGAATAGCCGCCATAGTGAACAGAGAGATAAGATTTGAGGAAAGTATGCCACTTGGCTGAATCCAACGCAGTGCACTGTACAGACGAGGTGAAGAAAACAAAAACAGTGGAGGGATATACAGCTGTGCTGGATAGACCATAATAAATGAAGGCAGAGCAAGAGTTGAACTGAAGAAGACAATTATACTGGTCGATTGTACAACAGTACTGACTAAAAAGATTGTAGGTTTATTTGCACCCGATGTCACCTTATGGCTGGCGTTAGGAACTGATTACATAAATCGTATGATGTAATATGTACGTCTTAAAATGTACATCTTAGCTGATGTATATTGATGATGATTATGATGATTATGATGGTGGTGGTGGTGGTGGTGGTGGTGGTGGTGGTGGTGGTGGTGGTGGTGGTGGTGGTGGTGGTGTATCTTAGCTGTTGTACTGATGATGATGATGATGATCTTGATTATGATGATGATGATGATGGTGGTGGTGGTGGTGATGATGCTGTTGGTGATGATGGTGATGATGATGATGATGATGATGTTGGTGGTGGTGTATCTTAGCTGTTGCACTGATGATGATGATCTTAATGATCTTGATGATGATCTTGATGATGATGATGATGATGATGATGATGATGATGATGATGATGATGACGACGACGATCATGATGATGATGGTATATCTCTGCTGATGTACATTGCCTTGCCTTAAATTGTAACTAAATTAACATTGAAGAAATCACACTGCTTTGTGATCACAGCCTGTGACTGCGATCCAATTGGGTCGGAGCATGGAGGTGAATGTGAAGGTCGTTCGGATTATTCTCTGGGTCTTGTCGCCGGTCGATGTCTTTGCAAGAGGTTCGTTGAGGGACGTCGCTGTGACACGTGTCTTGATGGATACTGGAACATGCGATCGGAAAACCCAGACGGATGCGAACGTAAGTACAAATTTCTTTTATTATCATTATTATATATATTTGTACTTATTTTATGCCTTTCAAATTGAGATTTTGTTTGTGAGGTTAGAACTAAATAGGTGAGATAGAATTGCTGCAGTGCTGCGTCTGCTACAAATTAACCATGTTGAAACCAAAAGCTTATACCTTTGAGAAATGTAGTTGAAAGGAATCCATGATAAGCTGGCACTTACTTTGCATTCTGTGAGCTTGTGAAGGTTTTACCATCACACTCATTAATCCAACTGTATCAATCTGTTGTCATCATCATCTTTCATTGTATCATGTGGATTATTAATTCTAGTGTTTTTAATTGCTGCAAAACTTAATTTTTTATGTTGATAATTTTTGTGTGTTGATGTTGACATATCAACAATAGGGCTGTAACTACTTACAATTCAATTGAATTGATATAAAAATACTGCCATATTCTCACCGTATCTTTTCCAACATATGACCTTATTCTTGAGTCGTCCTCTCAATTAGCACTGTTACACATTTATAGTTTTATGAGTTTGTGAGAGAGTAATGAACACTGTGAAAGCGTTTTAGAATAGTCAAAATAAACCAAGTAACTGTAGTTTTATGTGAAGGTATTTGCTGTGAAAACATTTGTAGCTTGTGGCTGCAACACAATCGGGACAGTCGGTAACTTCGGGTGTGACAAACAGACGGGCGAGTGTCGTTGCAAGCGCTATGTTCACGGCCGACAGTGCGATCTTTGTCTGGTAAGAGCACCTTTATAGAACAATCTCCAACCAGAATTCCACAGTCTTCGTTCCTCCACCTCTGTGGTTATTCACCCAGCGTCATTTATATCTCGACCCTTCTGTCCATCACTTTTCCAAGGCTTTATATTCAGAGCTGAAGTCCCACACGCTTCTAGATATCTTTCCAGACTTACCATTATCAACCATTATCAATCAATCATATTAACAACAAAGAGCATTAGATATTAGACCTAACGAAGCTGAGATAGTTGCAATGAACATTATTGTTACAAAGAGTTTTTTCAGCACTCTGCAACATGCCACATTCATTTCTTTCTGGAAGATTGACTAAATAGTACTACAGCACTTCAAATGGTGAGGTACTTTAAAAATGCCCTTTATATAGTGTCCTGATACATACATAGAAGGTGTTTTGTTTCTAGAAAGGTTACTGGGGCCTCGGTGAAGATCCCCAGGGCTGCAGACCCTGTGACTGCGATGTCGGTGGTACCTATGACTCCGGCTGTGACCAGAGGTCAGGCCAGTGCAACTGTCGTCCGAATATCGACGGCAGACGATGTGACCACGTCCGCCCGGGATTCTTCGTCATGACTCATGACTGGTTGCGTTACGAAGCGGAGGACGCCAGAGGCATTGGGGTAAGTAACCCCCGAATAAAACAAATATTCTATGCTGTTGATCCTCTTCAAAAAGTTCCTGGAGTGGTTTACGTGTGTTACTGACAATCGTTTGAATTTCATGTCAAAATATTATAGCATCTGTTTAATGAATCCGTTAAATGCAGTGGAGTAGCCAGGAAACAATTTCTGGGGGTCGTAGAGTACGGGGTCAATTTTGAAAAGTTAATTTTTATCGGCAATTATTTATCGGGGGGGGGGTTTGACTTGTAAACCTCCTAAATATGCCTTAATAATTATGACCATTAATGCATGGGCTTTAATGTAATTAATGCCTTTAATTTTAGTAAAAACAAAGCTTAGGGCCTACTTATCCATCATCATTTGTTTAAATATTTGCAAGATGTTTACTTTCTTATTCATTTTTAGTACTGACTTCTTACAGCTTCTGTAAAGACTATAATGTTGTCTTAAATATTTACTAATGTATTACACCTCTGTAGCGAAATATAACTTATCAAATCTATTGTTAGTTTACTTAATTAATTAATTAATTTCTAAGGTTAGGATAAGCTAGTCAATTACAGTGGCATTTAGTTAATTCATGAGTGGTTTCATTAATACGTAATTAACTGCCTAGCAAACCGTTAAACCAGCGTTAACGGCTCCATGACGTAATACGATTTATCCAAGCGTTACCGTGACGACGTAAAGAAGGAACGAATAGAAATGCGTTGAGGAAGGACTTGAAATTTGGAGTTCAAGCGAGTTGGACGATTAGAGACGTTCCTGCGATTGGAAGGACGTTTTCGGTGAATGAATCGTCAGTTTCGAGGTTCTAGATGACTATGCATCTTGTAATAGATGATAGCATCGTTGTGGCGGACTTTTAATCGAATTTAGGAGTAACCGTTGAGCATAAAAGGGCCAACGAGTGATCCTTTCGATAAGTCTACTTGGAAGCGTAGAACGGTTGAGTTGTCGTCGTTTCTGCGTGTGGATGATTTGAACTGCGGATGTTTACGAAGGATTGATTAGTCTTCGTACAGCAACTTTAAAGCAAGCGATACGGATTTATCTAATTCCGGTTTGTCTGTTGTTGTGACGATCCTTTTCAACCACTACTTCGACGTTGGAAGAACTGATTGGAAGACGAAGCATCGTTACGATTACATGTCTTCGCCGCGACTCTTCAGAAGAAGATTCACCTCCGTTGAAATACATATCTTCGACGAAACCTACTCCTACATTGAAACAGTTTCTACGGACTCTACTGCGATGTCATCGAAGCGAGACTGAATGTATATGATTGCATATTAAAATTAAAAGAACGCATTGATCAGACGTGTGCAAAGGAACTGAAGGTGACGAACAAAGTGAATGTCAAAAGTAAAAAGAATTTTGACAGAGGAGATGAAGTTGACAAGAAGTCAAATGTCAATCATGAAGAAATACATGATACAGAGACAGTTGCCTTTGTAACAGCAGTAATACATGATGGAGACTTAGGAATGAATAGAGAGGAAGAAATTCCAGAGCTATACAATAGTAAGCAAACAAAAGATTACAGGGATGTAGACAAAAATCCTAATCTGTATGAGAAAATAGATTTTAGCGGACACACGATTAGAGACGACAATGTAAGTCCTAAGGTGGAATCGATTAACAAGATTGTGGATAGACCGAGGCCGAAAACTAAGAAGCAAGTGAGAAGCTTTCTGGGGGCAGTAAATTACTACCGAAAGTTCATTCCACACTGTGCTGAACTTATGGCGCCTTTGTCTGATCTGACTAAGAAGTTATCACCGAATGTAGTAGAGTGGAATCCAGAATTGGATAAGGCCTTTAAAGAGTTAAAGGGAGTATTAGCTAAGGCACCAATTTTGAAGCTACCTGATTTGAACAAGGAGTTTGTTATTCAGACAGATGCTTCAGGAGTAGGACTTGGGTGTGTTCTAATGCAGAACTATGATGGTATTAACCACCCAGTCGCTTATGCAAGCAGGAAGTTGTTGGAAAGAGAAAGGCGATACTCTGTGGAGGAAAGAGAGTGTCTGGCTATTATGTGGGGAATTGAGAAATTCGATAGATATTTGTTCGGAAAGCAGTTTGTGATCGAAACGGACCACTGCGGACTGCAGTACATGAGAGAAGGAAGAATGAAGAATGCAAGGGTGATGAGATGGAGTCTTGCCCTACAGAATTATAGTTTTAAGGTGAATTACATTAAAGGATGTAATAATGTAATATCCGACTATCTCAGTAGGGGTCTGATATAGGAAGTAGATAATTTAATAGAAACCTGTAAGAATGTAAATATTTATATAGAATAGGTATGTAGCATTGTTGTTTTTTTTATACATGTAGTTTAGATAATAATATAAGTAATTAACAAGTAGTTTGATAAGAAGGTTAGGTAGATAAAGCCTGTAGACAGTCTTTAAAAAGAGGGGCCTTATTGTAGCGAAATATAACTTATCAAATCTATTGTTAGTTTACTTAATTAATTAATTAATTTCTAAGGTTAGGATAAGCTAGTCAATTACAGTGGCATTTAGTTAATTCATGAGTGGTTTCATTAATACGTAATTAACTGCCTAGCAAACCGTTAAACCAGCGTTAACGGCTCCATGACGTAATACGATTTATCCAAGCGTTACCGTGACGACGTAAAGAAGGAACGAATAGAAATGCGTTGAGGAAGGACTTGAAATTTGGAGTTCAAGCGAGTTGGACGATTAGAGACGTTCCTGCGATTGGAAGGACGTTTTCGGTGAATGAATCGTCAGTTTCGAGGTTCTAGATGACTATGCATCTTGTAATAGATGATAGCATCGTTGTGGCGGACTTTTAATCGAATTTAGGAGTAACCGTTGAGCATAAAAGGGCCAACGAGTGATCCTTTCGATAAGTCTACTTGGAAGCGTAGAACGGTTGAGTTGTCGTCGTTTCTGCGTGTGGATGATTTGAACTGCGGATGTTTACGAAGGATTGATTAGTCTTCGTACAGCAACTTTAAAGCAAGCGATACGGATTTATCTAATTCCGGTTTGTCTGTTGTTGTGACGATCCTTTTCAACCACTACTTCGACGTTGGAAGAACTGATTGGAAGACGAAGCATCGTTACGATTACATGTCTTCGCCGCGACTCTTCAGAAGAAGATTCACCTCCGTTGAAATACATATCTTCGACGAAACCTACTCCTACATTGAAACAGTTTCTACGGACTCTACTGCGATGTCATCGAAGCGAGACTGAAGTTGTCTGAAGGATCAGATAAGCTCATAAAACATAATTATATTATTTAATAAATAATGCCACTCATAGGTAGATAGGTATTTATTTGAATTGTATGTCAATTGATTGTCTTTCTAATTAACACAATACAAGACTTTTCTACAAAAGATGCCTAGTGTTTCCTATAACCTTATTTGAAGTAATGTAATGTTCTACTCTGCCATTACGGACGCAGCAAAAAGGCGACTAATCCACATTAGGGCTACAACCTCATTCTCTTGACAATACCAATAGACAGATATTCTATTCTGTTATGTGTAACTTAAAGAAGCAGGTAAAGATTTTTTTAACTAGCATTAATTTCTTTGTTTCCAGAACACGGTGGAAGTTGTCCGTGAAGTGATTCCAGGCCGCCCAGCGACCTGGACAGGACGTGGATTCATGAGAGTCTACGAAGGTTCTTCCCTTGAGTTTATCGTCGACGATATCCCTTATTCCATGGATTATGACATCGTTATTCGTTATGAGCCACAGGTAAGATACGAGTACACCTTTGAAGTTAGCAATAAATAATAACTGTTACTCAGTTATCTGAGCAATGTTTACTGTTTACAGTTAGCATTGGTTTGCTAACTGATGTAATTTATTCATTCGTAATGACATTTAACATCACATAGGATAGTGCAGAGAGCACCTCTGAGTAGATATCTTGAAGGGGCGCTATATAAATGTTCAATTACATTACATTAACTGCAAAATGTTGTGTTTCTGACGATGTTTAACATCACATAGGCTCAAGTAGAGAGAGTGCACTTCTGAAGTCTGAACTTCGTAAAGAGCGCATTATAAAATTACAGTTGTATTGTATTGTATTGTATTATAATATAATACAATATAATTTATATTGTATTGTATTGATGTACCAGGTACTAACTGATGGCACAAATAAATGAAGCTGAAAATCAATCAATTTCGATAGCAATTGTGACAATATCAAATCAACAGCATTTTAGAGATTTTCAGCATCATTTAAAGAATGAATCAATAGAATATAATATTAGATCAATGTCTAAGGCATGATGGCATCAATGGTAGTATTTACTGTTCTTGAAAATATGTCTTCGTGTTGTTGACAGTTGCCGCTGAGATGGGACGATGTGAGGCTAACCATTGTTCGTCCAGGTCGTGTAAATCCACATGGGGCTTGTGCCAACATCATTCCAAGGGACGATATTAAAAAATTCAGCCTTACCCAGGGTTTGTTTTTAAATGACACCTCTTTTTTTCTCATGCCTCCAAGTTTTTCATTCTGTGATTTCCAGACGTGTTTTATATTTGTTTCACGAATAAATTGTCTCGTGGTTTTCATGCCTGTTACCAGGCAATCAGTTTGATTCAGTTTGTTTCTAAGGAACTGTGACTGTCCATGTTTGGTATGCTCTTCATACAAATTCACCAGCACTGCATATCTTGCAATTGCTTCACAGGGCTTTCAGTTACCGTTGCTAGATTTCTACAAGGACTTTGTTTAGTCATTCATTCATTCACTCTGAAATTTTTTTAACTGTCCCTTCAAGAGTTCTACTCAGAGGTGCTCCCAACGCAGGCCATGCGCTAAGTTGTGCCAAAGTGTGATCCTAAGGCAGGGAGAAATCCAGAGACATCTGAAGAATTATCTTGATTTGCTTTCGAATTCCAGGTGCAACCCATTACATGATAACACCGAGTGCGTGTCTGGAGAAGGGAGTCCGTTACACTATCAAGATTGACTTCAATCGTTACCGCTCAGACCGGGTGACAACTGAGGCAAACATACTCGTTGATTCTGTGAGTTATAGAAATATACATAATATTTTCTTATTTTTATTATAGGTATTGATTCTGTGAGAACTACTAATGTATTATTTTAAAAATATATTTTTATTAATCTAGCTAGTATTTGTGCTGTGCAGTTACATCCTGTTAGACTGCAGGAATGCAAAACAAGAGCTATAATAGTCACATTTTACTCCAAATTACAGCAGATTTAAAATTACCGAACGTAAAGTAAAATTCTCGATGCTGCAAACTGTGCGTGTGGTTTTTAGGTTCCAAATCATTAAGGCAGATGCAAAATTCTCCGTAATGTGAATGTTGCAAGACTGTGTATGATCTGAGGTGATGTTGCTATGAATCTCTTGCTTTTTCTAGATTGTTCTGCTGCCAGGCACCAGCGGACATCCTATAATGGATCCAGGAAGTCCAAACAACATCAAGAATGAATTTGAACGGTATCGCTGTCACGAGCACTTCCTGTCTTCCATCCACACTCCAATGTCGGAAGTCTGTCGAAAACTGATCTTCAGTTCTTCGGTTTCCATTTATGATGGAGGTCAAGGTAAGAGATCATTATGTATGATAGTATAGTATACATATCTACGTACAATCGTACACATATAATTCATTTGATTCTTTTTGTACACAGATAAGATTTTGTTTGTATTGTGCTTATTTTCTCTGACTTTAATATAGTAATTCTAAACTTCAATTTAGTGCAGGACCAGCGATCCCAAACCATTGCTTGGGACGAAGAAGAAGAAGAGAATGATCCAGAGTATCAAAAGCAGCAGACAAGTCAAGAAAAACAAGTGCTGTCACCTTACCCCTGTCAATTGAGCATATGATGTATTGTATTGTATTTGATCATTTATAAAGTGCTTCTCACAGCGTAAGCCTTTCAGAAGTGCTCCCAGTGCGAGATACCCCAAGAGAAAAGGAAGGTTTAAGGTGAGAGAAAGAAGTAGCAAGAAGTGCGGACTCTGTCGAGTGAAACTTACGATATGCAGACTGAAATGTCATCCAGCACATGTGGGACACGGTATTGTATTGTATTTATAAATTTATAAAGCGCGTATCGGTAGCGTATTGGTTAGAGTGCTGGCCTTATAAAATGGAGAGTGCAGGTTCGAGTTTCCTCTGAGCTGGTGAGTTTGTAGGGACCTTGATCAAGTACTTCACTCACAACTGCTCAGCTCCATTTGGCCATTAAATAATGGCACTTAATAACAGTTAACATAAGAGTCGACAACATGATTCCCAAAGGAAGGTGCATCAAAATGTGGTCACCATCACGTATCGCCACCAAATATCATCATTATCACTTAAAACTACATCATGTCACCTTCGCGTCACTACTGTATATCACCACAACATTACGATCACGTATCATCACAACTATGTATCACCACAACACAATCACTGTCTATCACCACAACACTGCCACTATGTATTACAATAACACTACCACTATGTATCACCACAGCACCACCACTTTGTATCTCCACATCACCACAACTATGTATCACCACAACACCACCACTATGTATCATCACAACACCACCTCTATGTATCACCACAACACCACTCAGAGGCGCGTTTACAGAAAACGGGGCCCTAGGCGCAAACATTTATGGGGCCCTTCTGAACTTCGAAGTCTGAAACTCTGGTGGTGTTTAGCCTACCCTATCATGTGCAAAAACCTACTAAGTTGAACTTGAAGCCGTTTTTGTCACACACGCCTTTTAAGGTGCCAACAATGAATTTTTTTCGGCCTCTCATTTTGTCAAAAAACAAAGTAGGCCTACGTAGGCCTACGTTTTCTCTTGCAATGTCATAATCGCTTTCAATACCATGTTTCAGTTTTGCCTCCGTCTCTATTTTGGGGAAATTTTCTCTGACGTTTTGAGCAAAATTGTTAAATAATTAAATAATTCAAATTCGACAAACATGGCCTTTGATCGTGCAGAAATTTGCTGGTGCCATTTATTCTTCGCAGCATTTATTATTTTTATAAATTGCGTTGTTGTCAACTTATTTTTATAAACTAAAATTGATTGATTGATTGCAACTAATTCCAAGATATTGTCATTAGAGCTATCTTATTTCGTTTTGCAGCTCCAGAAAATTAGCAACGTTTCGTTGCGTCAGATTTTAATAAATATTTGATATTAATAAAATTTCAATTACTATCACTTACTGGTTATCAAAACTAATAAAAGTTTTAAACACCATAAAATGACGGAATTATCAGACTAAAGGTTTCCACACATAGGCCTAAACTGCAGCAGACGCTGGTTTCTGCTTGTTGGTAATAAGTTTGATGTTATAGGCCTATATATTTTACACAAAAATGAACTATTAGCCCAATTGCTGCCCATATAAACAAAGCAATTATAAATTACTAAATTAGACAAAATATACTTTTGCAATTACAATAATAAATACTTTTATGACATTATCTGAATGCCAAGCTGTACAAAATATAAACAAATATGTTTAAAATAATCTAAATTTAAAATGTTTTTTTTTATTATTGAAAAAAATATTTTCATTCGTTTGGGGGCCCCTTGAAGATTTGGGGCCCTAGGCGCGCGCCTAATTCGCCTACTGGTAAACGCGCCTCTGACACCACTGCGTATCACCACTCTGGCGTCTATCATGTAGTTTGTTATTTTTTGTCATTTGTTTTTTTCTTATATTGATGGTATTTCCGTCTGTTAAGCTTGCAACTGTGACCGATCTGGATCCCAGAATCAGAACTGCAATGCATTTGGAGGTCAGTGTCAGTGCAAGCCGAACGTCATCGGGCGCAGGTGCGACCAGTGCGCTCCTGGCACTTATGCGTTTGGACCAGCTGGATGTATAGGTAACACTTCGTTAAATGCTGTTTTCAGTAACTTTTCACTGGAGGAATAAACTATTATTGTTGTAGTCAGTTTACTTATAAGCACACAGGCAATCGCCAATGCTTAGAGGAGTAAAACCTTTTGCATCAGCCAAGCTGTTTTGCTGTAAATAATAGTGACCTGATCAATGGTTTTTTTTGGCCTGTGTGAATGATTACAGACTTTTGACTTTATTGTCATGATTAGCTGTGGCTTGTTTGTTGAACAGGATATGATTGGATTGTGACTGTTATTACAGCTTATAGAAACAGGATAATACATCAGACACGATCATTCTTATCTTATGAATTTAGCATTTTCTGCATTCATGGTGTAACTGTAGTCCAACAGGATCAAGAGATTTGGTCGGTGATGTGATTAGAGTATGATGTGGTGTGATTAACTTCTAGATTAGTTGACTAGCTTCTAGGAGCAGATAGTAAACTAGAAACAACTTTTACAATCTTCTTTAGCCATTAGATTTTGTTCTGTCCAGAATGCAACTGTGGTGGTCCTCCAGGATCAAGGGATTAGGTGTGATGTGATCAGATTAGGTGGTATGATTAGATTGGCTCCTAGGAGCTGGTAGTAAATGAGAAAATGAGAAACCACCTGCTCTAGCCATTGCATTTGATGTTTTTATATGTATTTAAATTGCTGATGCTTGCTAATGTATTAGTTACTATCAATGTTAGGGTATCACAGGTAGCATCCTATGATACCCTAACATTGATAGTAACTAATACATTAGTCTATAACTCCTTTTTCATAACCCGTACCTGGTTGCGGTTTGACAACCTGTTTTCTTATTAAACAAATATATATATGTATGTAGGAGCACTTGTTATAGCGCCCCTTCAAGATTTCTACTCAGAGACGCTCCCGACTACAGCGCGGACACTGAATCGGAGTTTCACGCCGAAGCGCATGACCAGTTGCGAGTGAAGGACTTGCCCAGGGTCCCTACACAGCGTGAAGAAGAGGACAATATTTATATATTGTTCACCAGAGTGCTGTTTGGCAGCTGGTTATAATATAGAATATACTTACTTACTTTTTTCTTCTTTCTAGAATGCAACTGTAGTCCATCAGGGTCAAGGGAGCGTGTCTGTGATCCGGTTACTGGTCAGTGCCCTTGTCAACCTAATGCCTATGGCCGACAATGTAGTCAGTGCCAGCGAGGATACTTTGGCTTTCCAAACTGTCGGCAATGTCAGTGCAGTGGCCGAGCGGATGAGTGCGACAGTGAAACGGGTCAGTGCCTCAACTGTCGCGACAACACTGGTGGCACTAACTGCGATCGGTTAGCTTTACTGCCTTCTTATTAATCGATTCTTTTACTGTTGTACCTGATTGTTTAGTGGTTAGCATGCTCGACTGTTAACCGAGAGGTCGCGGATCAACTACATGTACGTACTGGCGCAGAAAAAATAGTTAAAAATTAATTTTTGCTCTACTTGTGACCTTAGCTGATTCAGTTATGAAACGAGTACATGGATTGCAAGCTCAGGTTGGAGGATGAGACTATCATGAGAGGGGGGGGAAGGAGAGGACAGTTGGAAGATCAGAGGGTGAAGGAGAGGACAGTTGGAAGATCAGAGGGTGAAGGAGAGGACAGTTGGAGGATCAGAGGGTGAAGAAGAGGACAGTTGTAAGATCAGAGGGTGAAGGAGAGGACAGTTGGAAGATCAGAGGGTGAAAGAGAGGACAGTTGGAAGATCAGAGGGTGAAGGAGAGGACAGTTGGAAGATCAGAGGGTGAAGGAGAGGACAGTTGTAAGATCAGAGGGTGAAGGAGAGGACAGTTGTAAGATCAGAGGGTGAAGGAGAGGACAGTTGGAAGATCAGAGGGTGAAGGAGAGGACAGTTGGAGGATCAGAGGGTGAAGGAGAGGACAGTTGTAAGATCAGAGGGTGAAGGAGAGGACAGTTGTAAGATCAGAGGGTGAAGGAGAGGACAGTTGGAAGATCAGAGGGTGAAGGAGAGGACAGTTGTAAGATCAGAGGGTGAAGGAGAGGACAGTTGTAAGATCAGAGGGTGAAGGAGAGGACAGTTGGAAGATCAGAGGGTGAAGGAGAGGACAGTTGGAAGATCAGAGGGTGAAGGAGAGGACAGTTGGAGGATCAGAGGGTGAAGGAGAGGACAGGCCTGCCACCCTCATGTGCTGAGGTCAAGAAAGTGAAGTTGCTAACACTCACACGCTGCCTGTTAACCCTTTAACCGCCGCAAGCCAAGAAATCCGGGCGCCGCACCATATTGGTAAAAATAACGTAATTTTTGTGGCTTATTGTTAGTTGCGTAATTATTTTTTGACATTTGCTGATCACGTATAAACCAACATAACAGCACATATTTACTCAGATCTATTATTGTTCCACAGGCCATTGTCTGTCTGTTGTGTAGGTAGTCATACAACCGACAGCTGGAGTACCAGTTGTCCATGAACACTGTACGACCACTGTCCAGTAGAGGAAGTGCAAGATATATAACAATCTTCTCAGTAATGCCAAAGTTCTTGCATTCTGCCGGTAATATCACATCCATGGATGTTTGCGGGTCCTAAAACTGCTTGTAAGACTTCTTCGCTTGTAAACTTCCGTTTCGCCATTTTGTACTTTTACTATACGTCACCGGTTGCATAGCGATCAGACCGGAAGTAGCCGGGGTTAAAAAAATTTCCGTCCTAATATAGCCTATGACATCCTCTGCTAATATAATATGCGCCATACTTCATGAAATATGCCACGCCAGCACTATGCCCGAGTCATTATGTTCATGCCGGATTAATCCGGCGCAAAGGCGTGAGGATTTTTAGCTGGCGCCGGATATATCCGGCATTATGGCGGTTAAGCGGCTAAGATTAGCTAAGGGACGACTCTTCTGGTATACAGCTTGTGGCTTAGTTGCTCCTATTATAGTGTACCATCTTCTGGTGACTGAAGTCAGTATCCTTCAGAAATCAAGATAATTTATCCATGAATTTATCTATAAATTCCTCATCATCAGTGCAACACAGACCTTCTTCAACCGTCCACAGGCTGAAGGTTGACTGCACCATGGACAATTTCTTTTGACCTACTTCTGTCCTCATCCTTCAGGTAACTTGTCAAATGATAACAGATGCCATGCCTTGATGTTGTCGGTCCATGTCAGTTCTTCCTCAAGCTCGTCATCTGGGAGTTGTGTGTCTCTATTGATCTCTTTCATCAGACAATCTCCACTCTTTCATAGCACATGCCTTATGTAGTATACAACAAAGACTAAACTTTGATTCTCTAAAAGTAGCGTCAACTGGCTGTCCTGTGAGCAAAGCGCTTGTCGAGAACGTACGGGATCCGCTCGGTTGCGCTCGACTGGTTCCGCTCTTACCTCTGCGCACGTCAACAGACAGTGCTCTTTGACGGGGTCCTTTCATCCGCCCGCTCTCTCCTCTGTGGAGTACCTCAAGGCTCCATTCTGGGACCGCTGCTGTTTCTACTCTACACTACCGACGTGGGAGAGCTTGCCGCGAGTCTTGGTCTGTTGTCCATTGTATGATAATATTTCAATGGCTTCGTACGAGTGCATTAAATTAAATATGTAAATTTTTCCAGGTGTGCAGATGGTTACTATGGTGATCCGCGGCCAGGTTCTTCGAGTGGCTGCAGGCCGTGCATGTGTCCTGGTGGTCGAGGAAGTGGCTACCAACATGGTGACACCTGTCGCCTAGATGCACGCTCTGGTCAGGTGATTTGCGACTGCAAAAGGGGATATGCAGGTAAACAATGATCTGTGCTGTACCAGGTTACCTATATCTGTATGTAAATATTGTAAATGGAAAGAATCTGCTTCCACGTTATCCAGCTTAGGATTCATCTTTTTTTGACAAAGCACTGGAATCTGACTTCCGGTTTCTCTGACTTGTCGGATTTTGATCAGGATCCTCCACTGGATTACTGTTGAATAATACAGACTTAAACAGCGTGTGAAGCTGTGGAAGGGACAAACTGAGGAGCTCGAGCTGCGGCTCTCGAAAAAGGCGATTCCAGATGGTGGGCCCAACATAGGCAAAGCTTCTGGACTTACCTGTGGCAGTATCAATCAATCAATCAATCAATCAATCAATCAATCAATCAATCAATCAATCAATCAATCAATCAATCAGAGTTTATTTAGTGTCCCTTTAATATCCCTACTCAGAGGCGCTCAGTGTGCATACAAGGGACACTCAGTAATCCATGGGCAGCTTCTGGTAACTTAAGTAAGTATTATGGTAAAGTATTGGCCAATCATATGAGGGATACTCACAACTTGATTTAGAAAATGACCAATCATGTGACAGATACCCACAACTTGATTTAGAAAATGACCAGTCATGTGAGAGATACCCACGACTTGCTTTCCATTTTGTTCTAGCCACAGATATCTAGTGTGCAACTGTTGCTTTTGTTGCTGTTGAACCACATCTGCTGTCGTTGCAGGAGTGTCGTGCAACCGTTGTGCAGACAACTACTTTGGAAATCCCACAGTGCCAGGTGGCACATGCGAGCGTTGTTCGTGCAACAACAACATTAACATTGACCTGCCTGGCAGCTGTGATTCCACCACGGGACAATGTCTTAAGTGCCAGTACAACACGGAGGGATTCGAGTGTGAGAGATGCAAGGCCGGTTACTATGGAGATGCAAGAAGACAGGATTGTCGACGTTAGTCATTTTGTTGTTGTTTGTAATGAACTTATAGGTACAGTGACCATGCCCAGTTGGTGGGGAAATCAAGGAGTGATGGTGGGGAAATCAGGGAGTGATGGTGGGGAAATCAGGGAGTGGTGGGAGAGGACTGGCCACCCATTCTTGTATATATATCTTCGTTTATTAGAACCAATCAGGCTGGCAAACCGCAGCTCAGTACATACAGGTTAAATGCATTAATATAAGAAAAGAAAAGGTTGAAAAGGTCTAGGCATTAGGATCACCGATTACAGGGTTAAGTTCTCGAGTTGTGTTTTGATAAAGGGCTCTAGGTATAAAGTTTTTATCATCCTTTGTTGGCAAAATGAAGTCATGACGGCAAAATGAAGTCATGTATGCTGAGGCAAAGAAAGTTAAGTCGCTAATACTCGTGGCCGACTCTCCAGCGTGGCGTAAGAGACTGCTCTTCTGCCTGTTGTAATGATTTAGTTATGTTTTATGGTGACGCTAAACACATGTGGAATGGTAATATCTTTATTTATTGTGTACCTCTGTCAGTAATTGGAGCCATAATTTTCAGGTTGGAGGATCTTTCAAGTAGACTGCAAATATGACAACTTGCACCAGTCTGCCTTCAGACTGGCTTCGTAACTTGGTGATAAATTATCAAATGTTTTAAATTACATGTTATATGGCGAGAGGCTGATGCTTATATGATTTGGATGTATATCATGAAAGAAGTGCCTGTTATTCTCAATAACAAAGCTGTCTCTAAGCACATGGGTACAGGAGGCGAGTTCCTGAAATGGGTCAACAACCACTGTTTTTTTTATATCCTTCAGGCTCAGTTGTTTCAAAAGTATTTCCTTGAAAATCCACTAAAGTAGTTGAAATAGGAGCATGTTTTAGCTGATTTATTGGAAATAAAATTAAAATTTTGGATGAATTTGTTCCATAGGTAAGTGGGTAAGTGATCATTTTGGAATTTGTTGTGAACGAAAACAGAACTTGAACGACAAGCTGCATTGGTTTCCCGGTCACTTTTAGAACATGTTCATAATGAAGGTGTTCAAGGGAAATCTACAAAATAAATTTAAATGAAATGAAAGACAACAAGTTCTGTGGTGCAAAATTTGCTATTTTGGTGAGAATTCGCATTAAATTGATAGAGAGACACAAACAAAATCAACCAAATAAATTTATTAACTAGATGCTTAGCTGTGATTTGTGGTTTTTCGTTGACCAGAATGTATGTGTAACATTCTTGGAACTCATCGCTCGGCTACTCGGACATGTCACCCTGTAACTGGTCAGTGTCAGTGTCTGCCACATGTCATTGGCATCGACTGTGGCTCCTGTGAGCCAAACTACTGGAAGCTGGCCAGTGGTCAAGGCTGTGAAGCGTGTCAATGTGATCGCTCTGGTTCCACGTCATCACAGTGCAATGAGGTCAGTATGATTCATGACGCATTCATTCGGTCACTCTCTTGTTCATTTTTTTACTGTGTCTTCCGTGATCCTCTTTATTCATTCGATTATTTATTCCGTTTTCTTGTTCATTCTCTCGATTTATCCACCAAGTCACCAACCAATCTGTCGGTCTGTCATTCAAATGTTATGACTGAAGCAAAAGTGCATTGTATGTTATATGTTCCACCTCCCTGGAACAAACTCCCGCTAGTATTACGAAAAATATCTGATCCATCCCACGAACTCGCCAAAACTTCACTTCTTGCTATCTCTCCACAAATCTTTCACTCAAAACTGAAAACACTGCTTTTTCGTAAATCCTATCCCAATTCCTCTTCATCCCCTCACATCCGTCGCCGTTTTAACTCCAAACGCCCCCAACCTTAGCCGTCTTCCCTTTGGATCTTGAGTCTTTTCTTGACCCTCTGCCTGTCGATTCTGTTTTGATTAATCAATTGTGAATAAGCTGGTTCCCGCGACGTCGCTTTTGTGGGCTCTGTTGAAATTTCGAGATAATGATTACGAGTATGTAGGCCTATATACGTATGTAGCTAGACACTGATTATGGTGTCCATTAACCACCTCATTAAAGCAATGCTTGTGCTAGCCTAAGTGGTGTATACCGTATGTGGGTCATTTAGAAACCAGCCGCTGATATATCCAACTTGGGCCCCTAAACAGCGGGAGCTCCCTCCCTTCTAGGTGTGCCTGTTGTTCTAGATTTCTTATTATAGGCCTACCTGTTTATATTGTGTTACTTTTGTTTATTACTTCAAGTTCTGTCGTAATTTTATGTTAAACAGTCTTGTCATATTTGAACTGGATCAATAAAAATAATTGATTGATTGATTGATTGATTGATTAGGCACAAACGGTCCATGAATTTACATACAATGCTCATATTATTAGAAAAATCACCGCTCGCTATGTTATGTGTTGTTATTTTGTGTTGGTATGCTGCTATACGATGTTCTTTTTAAATGTTTTGTTTTACAGTTTGATGGTCAGTGTGAGTGTCGACCCGGTCGGGGTGGACGTGACTGTTCGGAGTGCCAAGATCGGTTCTGGGGAGATCCTAGGTCGCATTGCTTCCGTAGGTATCCATGCAATCTGTCGGCAAAAGAGTTGTGTAGCAGTTTTACCTTGCGTTATGAAACGGTTTCAATATAGGGTAGACCAGATTAAATTCCAGTATAGTTTAACAACAGGGGTGCACAATAGTCTAGTGGTTAGTGTGTGGACTGTATGGAGAGGTTGGGGATCAAATCCCCACTAGGGCAGAAATTTTGAAGATTTCTGCTCCAGCTGTGCCTCTGGTCCACTCGGCTCTAATAAGTACACTCACTCTACTGTTGATGGGAAGGATGGGATGGCAAAAGAGAGGACTGACCACCCGCCCTCATAAGCCGAGGCTAAGAAAATGAAGCTGCTAGCACTTCATACCCACGGCTGCTGATTAGTCTAGCTTAAGGGACTGCTCCTCTTCTTAACAAAATCAGCGTGATCTTATTGCTATAGTAATATTTGTAATTGAAATTTAGTCTCTAGGGTTATAAGTAAATTTTGATTTGAATGAAGTTGATCTTGGTAAAATTGGTCAATACTGGATCAGGTCTGGTCTAGAATAACTAGATCTTGAATTGAACAGAATTTTATAAATTACAATACTAGTAGATTATACTGTGAATAGTATAGATTAGATCATTAGAAGTAGAACTGACTAATGATGGAGTGTGCTGCAGGAGTTTTACGGCAGCTGAGGCCTTTGACGTCATTATAGTGTTGACCTAAACGTTATGCATTCGTCTTTACAAAACATGAGATCTTGATTAGAATCAAATAGGTAAGTATTAGAATTAATTAATTTACTGCTTTGTTCCAGATTATTAAAAAATATGTCGGCTTTGAAGTGTGTATGGATATCCAGCTGTTTACATTTATTTTTACTGTTCTGCCTTGTTTTCTGTTAGCGTGCAACTGTGATACTCGTGGATCAGCAAGCCTACAGTGTAACCGTCATACGGGGAAATGCGAATGCGCACCTGGAGTTGGTGGGGAGAAGTGTGACCGCTGCGACCGTGGGACAACTGGAACCCTTCCATACTGTGTACCATGCGGAGAATGCTTCACCAACTGGGATACTATCATCAACGAATTGAGAAGTATGACTGTACTGGAAGAACCTTTTTAGTATCTGAGTTAAAACAAAATTTAGTTAAGACAATATCTACTGGATCTGACTGGAGAATGTATCACCAACTGCCACTGGGATAAAATCAATCCATTGAGGATGATTCTATTGACGGCATATGGTGGAAAATTTCCTTTTTTACGTAAGTTAACCTGTTATGGATCACAAATGACAATTTCTTTCCTCCACAGTAGCTCGAATCTTTAGAAATAGGTAGAAAATGATACCTTAGTACATGGGCCATGGTGGTGTAGCAGTATGTACTGTGCCTTTTAACTGGAGGGTCGCAGGTTCGAATCTACCTCAAGCCACTGCGTAGCGACCCTGGACAAGTTGCTAACCCACAATTGTCTGTGAGGAAGGCACTGGAAAACCACCTCGCTCATCTCATCCCCGGATGGCATAAAAGCCAATGAACCTACCTTTGGGCAGAGAACCGACCATCATCAGTGCATGATTATAGAATAGTAGTAGTAATTTTTGTTTTAACGATGCTATGTCACAAACATGGATGAGTAGCGTTGCCCTCCTTTTTATGCAGGCCTCAGACTGGCACAACTGAAAACAGTAAGTAGAGTTAATGGTTATAGAAATTCTCTTTGTTACTGGATTTCTTTAATCTGTTGATGTTCTGTTTTGTTTTGTCAGGTGAAACAGCCATTCTGATTAAACAGGGAAGTGAAATCAAGCACGGTGGAGCATCGGAAGCCTACGAAGAGGACTTTTTAGAGATGGAAAGGAAGTTGGAAGAAGTGAGACAGATAGTGGCAGGAACTGATGTCTCCATTTCAGGACTCGATGAAATTGAAGAGCAACTCAGGGTCATTAGGTTAGCAGTGGCTCAGAATTTATATACCAGATATATTTGTTTATGTATGAAATTATTCTGCATATTTATATCTAGTGCATTTAGAAATCCTAGCTTTATCTTAAATTAATTTTGTGATTGCAATGTAATTAATGCTATTAATAATAAATAAAAAACAGAACATCAAAAGATTATTACATGCTCTGACCAATCTAACTTGGTTTTATAAATCACTCAAGTCTTTTTTATCTGTGGCTGGGTTGGGAGAGGTTCTGAGTAGATTTCTCGAAGGGGGTGCTATATAAATCTCCAGAATGAATTAATGAATGAATGCTATTATGTAAAACTCAACATTTATATAACACTAGTCTCTCTTGTGAGTTCTGTGTTCAGTGAAGGGCATATTCAAATTAAATGTTGAGTGTATGACCAAACAATTTCTGTAAAAACATACAACTTGAAGAAAGCTAATTTTGACCTCTTGGAAGATAGCCTCCATGTTTCAGCTATTACGTGCTGTTGTTAATCTGTTAATCACACGGTGGCGCTGTTGTGTGCAGTTGTTGCAGTCAGTCACTTGGTGGCGCATGTTTAACGGTGTTTTATTGCTGGTGTACACTAAAGGATTGCTATTCATATGTAATCTGTGTTTCCAGGCGAAACCTTACAAGCAGTTCACAGCAATTAGGAACAGTAGATGACCAGACTAGAGACTCAAGTAGTCGCATTGAAATCGTTAACAATCGAATCGAGGCCATCAAACTAAGAATCGACGTTCTAAAGAAGAATGCACAGGATCTGCGAGACAACGCAACCAAAATCCAAGAACTTGATGTCTCAGGTCATTATATTTCTCAATTTTTGCTGCCTATATTTTAAGCAATGTACTTAAGTGTGTATCAATGCACTCAAGATATCAGCTTTTCAATATCCGAGAAAGCGCTGCACACATATTGTAATGTATTGTAATTGATCTTTATAATACGCTTCTCTCAACATAAGCATTTCAGAAGCGCTTCCAGTGCAAGGTACTCTGAGAGAAAAGGAAGGTTTTAAGATGAGAGAAAAAGGCAGAGATGCCACCAGAGAGGATGGTAGAGCATAGAGAAGGAGGAAGTCCACTCCATAGATATCAAACTGGTCGAAACAAATACATGTCAGCACTTTAACGAAAAGCGCGTGAAATTGTATTGTTCTTAAGCACTTTTTACACGTTTAGTGAATGCTATGATTTTCTTAGAAAGATTTCAAATGTTCTCATGCTTTTTTGACAGCGTTTGTTAATGCTGCAATTTAACTGAATGATTTGTAATGTTTGTAGGTGCTTTTAATAGCGTTCGTGAAAGCCACAGCCGTTCTCAGATTGCTCAGCAGAAAGTGGACTCAACCACAAGCATAGTTCATCGTTCGGAGACAGTTCGGACACGCGCCGAGGACATTATAAGGACACGGAAAGCAGAGTTTGATCGTCAGTACAACCACAATGAGCAGAAGATTCGGGAAGTGAACATAACGGTGTATGACATCAGTCAAAAAATTGTTGATCTAAATGACATGGTAAGTACTCAGCCATTGAATGGGATACTTGTAATTGCACTTGTAATTGCAATTGTAATTGCAATTGTAGTCGAACATGTATATAGCGTCACTCAGAATCAGCAGCACTCTCGACCCGTGTCACTGCCTGCATCCGCGAACAAGAAAGTTTGAAGGCGTCTCCGGAACTGAGCAGGTGAGAGGGCTAGTAACTCGAGGCGAAGAGACTGGGGAAGACGTTCCAAGCTGATGGGCCAACATGGGCAAGGCACCTAGAGTGGGCCGTAGCAGCGCACATATACGCAGGACAACTCAAACTAGTATAGTAAAGAACACGACGATAAGTCGAAAACAACCACACACCATCCCCAATAGCAACTGTAATAATATTGTATTTGCAATTGTAATCTGACATTTACATGTGTACAGCATCACTTCAAAAACAAACTCATCAGTGGTGCTTCTTTGCCTTTCACTTTCACTTTCATAAAGAATAGCAATTTCATTCATTCATTCATTTCAGAGATTTATATAGCACCCCTTCAAGATTATCTACTCAGAAGCGCTCCCGACTCAACCCCGGCTAAAGAGAACAGTCTTCAGGTTGGAGAAGAATGTGGCCGCAAGGGCTCTATGCATTAGGCGTAGATCCACAGGAAGCTCATTCCAGATTGCAGGGCCAGCCTCAGAAAAGGCACGGCGCTGCATAATTAGAGGTCCGTGACCGGGGAACAAGAAGCTCGGCCTGCTTAGAGGAGCGGAGAGAACCACGGCGCTGGACGCTCAGGGTGGAGCAGCAGAGCATTCAACAGCTAATTAATAACTTGGTTGTAACTGAGCCCGATATATGATACCGTACCAGATAAATGGATTATGGAATTTGTTGTCTGTTTAGGTTTGTGATGGAAACGGTGATCCGTGTGACCCGTCGTGTGGAGGAGCTGGTTGTGGAAAATGCGGTGGTGGAATCAGCTGCGGAGATGGTTCTGTCTCAAAGTCCATCAATGCCATGGAGTTCTCGAAGCGGGCCGAACTCCTGCTCCAGGAGAAAAAAACGGAGGCTGTGGATGCATTGTTCCAGGTGATGTGCTGATTGCTTTTCTTCATTTCATTAAGAGAATGGATGGGTGGGTGGATGGATGGATGGATGGATGGATGGATGGATGGATGGATGGATGGATGGATGGATGGATGGATGGATGGATGGATGGATGGATGGATGGATGGATGGATGGATGGATGGATGGATGGATGGATGGATGGATGGATGGATGGATGGATGGATGGATGGATGGATGGATGGATGGATGGATGGATGGATGGATGGATGGATGGATGGATGACTCATTCCATAATGATTTCAGATTGAGTCTGCCAAAGATCTTTGCAACATGGCCCAGAGTGATGCTCAGATGGCTCACAACCGAGCGGAATTTGCAAAGAATGAGTCGGAGAGCAATCTCGCTGAACTGCGCCAGTTGATTCAGGACATAACTGATTTCTTACAACAAGGTGGAGCGAAGCCGGTCGAAATACGAGCAGTAAGTTAATACCATTTTGTCTCAACTGTTACGTTTAGTTCATAGGTCAGACCAATTTTTGTGGTTTTAAGAGGTATCAAAAGGTGCTGTTTAACAATTTCAGAGACCATAGGTTTGCAATTTGCAACTTTGCATTGAAGTGCTTTAGTGAGTTAACCAAAAGGCACTTTTAAGCTCATTAAGGACTAAACTAATGACTGGTTTCCTCTCACTCTTTAAAGGCAATTCTTTTTTCCCAGGGCTTCCGTGCTGAGATCACCTCTGAATAGTTATTCTGCGAGAGGCACTGTATAATTTATTGGATACTATTATATCAAGCTAATCCGCCTCCGGTATCTTCCTGAAGACTACCTAAAATTTGAGCGACTTTGTCTTGAAGCTGACACCCGTCTTTTCTCTGCGGTCCTGATGAACCAGGGCCACGTACTGCATAGTTTACTTCCACCAAAAAGCCCCAACAATATACCCTACGACCGCGATCGCACGACCATTGTGTACCTCTGGCAGATAATTTACAGCGAAAGACGTTTACTGTTAGAATGTTGTACTCGTATTGACATTAACTGTTGATTGTTGTTAAGATGTATGTACACCAGAGCGCGGATATGCAATTGGTTTTATTAAAGAATATACTTACTTACTTACTTACTTACTTTTAGATACATACACTCGTGAAAATCTGTATATGCTACATTACATCAATAATGTTCTACCAATCCTTCATTGGCCCTGCACTATGGAACCAGCTCCCCTTGGACACATTCCTCCTTATTAACTGGTGGGCCAAGTTTCTCTTTTGTTGTCTCAAGACCACTTTCTTTTCTTTTTTGCACTAGGAATGCCTCTGATTGGTGTGCACTGCGAGAGGCGCTGTATAAATTTATAGACACAATACGATACAATACAGTACAATCCAGAATGGAAAACCCTGTTCAAAGTTCTTATGTAAATGTTTGGATTGTGACATTGCCCTTTGCTGTCCCAGGTTGCAGAGGAAGTCCTGGCGATGAGCATTTCGCTGACGCCAAATCAGATTCTCGATCTGGCGAGACAGATCAACGAGACCGTGCGAGGTCTGACGAACATCGACGACATCCTGGAGGCGACGCGCAATCACCTGAGGATTGTGATGGAATTGAAAAACAGAGCGGACAGAGCCAAGTAAAACTAAACGAGGATTTGCCTATGAGTGATGAATGGATGAATGGAAGAACAGGTGGATGGATGGATGAAGAACAGGTTGATGTATGGATGGAAGAACAGGTGGATGGATGGATGGAAGAACAGGTGGATGGATGGATGGAAGAACAGGTGGATGGATGGATGAAGAACAGGTTGATGTATGGATGGAAGAACAGGTGGATGGATGGATGGAAGAACAGGTGGATGGATGGATGAAGAACAGGTTGATGTATGGATGGAAGAACAGGTGGATGGATGGATGGAAGAACAGGTGGATGGATGGATGGATGTATGGATGGATGTGTTTATGGATGGATGGATGAATGGATGAATGGAAGAACAGGTGGATGGATGGATGGATGGATGGATGGATGGATGGATGCGTGGATGGATGGATGGATGGATGGATGGAGGGATGGATGGAGGGATGGATGGATGGGTGGATGGATGGATGGATGGATGGATGGATGCGTGGATGGATGGATGGATGGATGGATGGATGGATGGATGGATGGATGGATGGATGGATGGATGGATGGATGGATGGATGAAGAACAGGTGGATGGATGGATGAAGAACAGGTGGATGGATGGATGGATGCGTGGATGGATGGATGGATGGATGCATGGATGGATGCGTGGATGGATGGATGGATGCGTTGATGGTGGATGAATTTGCCTATGAGTGGGTCTGGGTATTGTTATCTGAGCCAATTTGTCTATTGTTATGTTGTGGTGACTCGTTGAGCTGGCTAATGAACAGAGGAAATTTGGTGGTGATGGCGGCAGCAATGGTTGGTTAATTGCTGTTTAACGACCCCTTGTCATAAGAAAGATGATTAGCGTCGCCGTCCTCCTTTCTCCTGGCTTTGGACTGGCACTGCCAGAGTACGAGCAGTGCCGGAGTTCGGCAGTGGTGGAAAATCAGCTGTGGAGATGGTTCTCTTTCAAATTCCTTGAATGCATTGGACTTTGCAGGGGATAATGATGATTTGATGATGATGATGATGATGATGATGATGATGATGAAGGTGGTGGTGGTGGTGGTGGTGGTGGTGGTGGCGTCGGTGGTGGTAGTGGTGGTAATGCTAATCATGTTGACGATGGTTTATTGAAAATGGAAGGCTTACCCGAGGCCAACAATGAATACTGAAGAATTCATAGTGTAAACTGAAAAGTAGCGAGCTATCTGTTATCTGCTTTGTTCAGGAGCTCGGCTGATGATATTCTACGCATAGCCCAACGTGTGGTTACGCTTCTGAATGAGGCACGTACTGCCCAGGGGGCTGCTGAAGTTGCCATCGGGGATGCTCGGTATGACATCACAGACACTGAATCAGACCTGGACGAGGTAGGCGCTGACGTCATGAATATCTTCTGCTAATTCATTCATTCATTCAAATATTTATATAGCACCTCTTCAAGGAAACAACTCACAGGTGCTCCCGACATATTCACGGTGAAAAAGAAAAATTTCAAGCGCTTATAGAATGTGTCGGAGAGTGATTTATGGAACAGGCGCAGCTCAAGAGGGAGGCCATTCCATACCGACGGGCCTACCACAGAAAAAGCACGACTCTGCATGATAGAGGTACCGGAAAACGGAACTGAAAGCACCCCCTTCCCCGCTGAGCGTAGGGAGCGAGTACTCCGAGTACCCAGCACAGGCCGACAAAGGTCAAATAGGTAATATCGGATTGGCAATTCATTTTATTATTGTTAAGGGATATTATTAGCGCGCCTTCAAGGTAATCTACTCTGGAGCGCTCCCAGTCCAACCATCGCAAAATGAGACAGTCCTTAGGTTTCTAAAGTGGTATGACTTTAGACACTACGTAAAGTGTGACAGGGAGCCCATTCCATGTCGTAAGGCCAGCAACTGAGGAAGAACGCCGCTGCTTAATAGCCTTCGAGTACAACAGCATTCTAATTGTGTGGCAACATTGCACAACATTGCATGTACATTGTATTGTATAATTTGTATTGTATTATTCTAAAATGTACACCAGAATAGAATATTTTAATGATGTCTTCGTTACCCATGCTAAGAAGCCCACCTTACTACGAGCCTCTGAGTAAGGTGGGGTCTCGAGACCACATCGCTGACATTGATTACAATGCATAGTATGAACAGACTATCACAAGTTATTACAGGAGTCGAATTTAACTGTATGGCAGTCATGCAAGGCGCCCATCACTCCTACTCATTTTATCAACGCCATCTAGCGAATGACAGACTGAGTGGACCTTGGGGTGGTAGCAGGAATATGGATCCGGCTTTCTACTTGATGTTCTGCTCTTCGTGCCAGTGATGTTACCAGTATTCTATGATGACATCATCAGTAGGTCATCGAATTGTTTGTCGTTCTTTTTTCTTTTGTTGTAGATCGATCGACTGATGCTTAACATGGACATTCGATCGAACTCGACTCTAACGAGAGTCTACGATATGCGAGATCGTGTCGCAGCCATTAAGCGCAAGTTTGCTGAAAACAGGATCAGCGTTGATCGTGCATCTGAGGCAGCGAACAGGGCGGAGATTGATGCCAATGAGGCCCACGAAGTAAGGAAGACTCTTCAAAATACATTATTATTGTTATTGGCGTAGAATCTGCTTTTGCTATGAATTGACTAGTCACCTTCATTTTACTGTAACTTTGAAATAAAATTCCCTGCAATCATGGTCTTTCATTGTTCTATCACTGTGAATTGTATTTAAATTGTCCTAAAAGGGTAGTACATAATATTGAGGTCGGGGCCGCATTATATATTGGCGTATGTTAGTAAGTGGGTAAAGCTCCATCAGAACGTGGGAACTGTTCCTTTGGACCGCAGATAGCAACGTATCCTCAGCTTTACTAACAATCATCTCCACACCAGGAATGTCCTTAAATATATAAACAGTTAATTTATTGCAAAAAGAAGAAGACGAAGAAAGCAAAACTGTTCTGTTTCATAAACCAAAACGTTTCTGTTTCCTCAGAAAGCCAATCAGTTGGAAGTCAAATACACAGACGTATCATCCAGGCTCGAGGCAAAGTACACCGAGACAAAGCTTGCCAAAGAACGATCAATCCAGCTGAATAACAGAGCTTCCGAAATGTACCAAAGTATCTTCAGAAAGTACACAGTCTTGCAAGGTGAGTCATTTTCGTTAGAACTGTCATGTAGTTGATTCTAATTGGTTAATGATTTTGCAGTGATTGGAGACTAAGAAATTTGGATTTAATGTGGGAAGTTTGGCCGCATAGTGATTGGTTTAGGAGTCCCTAATAATTAAGTGTACTGAAACAGGCTTGAATAGTTCTAAATTAGCACAATTATTCTACTTTGGCCTAAGTATGATTATTATGCTTTTTTTAGATAAATTCTTATTATGTAGCCTATTGCTTGTTCAAGAGTCTTAAACAGCGATATATAGATGCATTTTTGGGTGGCTGAAAAATTCGTTTTCTATTATGAGTGAGACTTTTTGGGCTGATGTAAAGGACACCATTTTGGGTGCTTGATTCCACAATTTTCATTTTGTGTAAAAGTGAAGATTGTAAGTAATTTTTGACCCAACATCAGCAAAGTACGATGGACGAAATGATCAGAACTGAGTAATGCAGATGGATGTCCTTGCTTTGCAACATATGGATGATTTCTCAATTTCTTCTACATCCCTGTAGTATCAGTCCATTCGCAAAGGAACGTCTGATGACATGCAGGCACAGTGGCCGATGGGTATGTACATATGTACAATGATATTTATATAGCACCTTTTTTTAACCTTGCAAAGATACGTATCCCCTATGCATACATGCGATTGTCAGGTTTTTATGAAGTAAGATCGGGTCCAGCTCTGATGATCTTCCTGTGGTCATGGATAAGCTGGTGCCTTGTGCTTATCTTTAGAGTGGTGCTTTAGAAATTTAGAGTTAACGATTACAATTAAGTATTGTTACATGAACTTCCAATTCATAATCATTCATTCATTCATTCATTCATCACGAGAATTTATATAGCGCCCTGCGCCCCTTCAAGGTTAATACTCAGGAGCGCTCCCAGCCCAACCTTTGCTAAAGAGGACAGTTTTAAGATTCCAATAGAATTCAATAACTGTACAAAGTATTGAAAAGATTGAATTCGCAAATGGACGCCTGATTCTATGCAGGCTGGGAGAGCTCGTTCTTGGCCAGTGAAACGGGCCTGCAGAATATCTTAGTGCAGATCAACGGGAAGAACACTGACATGGTCTTGCTGGTGCAAGATATCATAGACGCTGCGAACCACCTTCGTACCTGTGGGACAGCGTAGCGAATGTATGGGTAACTGTTTCCTGTTGCCAGTTGCCTTCTAGAATAACCCGTGTTGTGGCTTTTAGTGTTTGGTGTGTTTACTGTTAATTGCATTACAAGTTATTTTGGTGTTTATTTTGTTTGCTTTGCCTGGCTAGTTAATGTGTTGATTTACAACTAATTGTTTATATAAGATTTGCTTGCGATTTTAAGTTTATATAAGTATTTCTGTTTTGCTTTCAAGTTTTGCTTACGTGGTTTGCATATTTTGCAATGCATTTTGTATTTTGTGTTGTTTTTTTTTGCATAGCTTTGTTTTTGATTGCTTTTTAATTTCTCATGATTTATTAATATTTTATTTAATTCATGCACTAGTGTTTGGTTTGCTTCACTAAAATTAGACATTGCCAGTTTTTGTTTCTAGTTGCATTGTTCTTGATTAAGGTTTGGTTTAGCTTCAAGAATATCCCTTAAAAACAACAATCCTCTAACAGAAAATCAATTCTGACCCTAACAAGATAATTATATAATGATTATTAATGTTGATTACTAATCTGATTGAGTTTTCAGTGTGGAGATGATGTCAACTGATGCACCAACTATAGTATAATCATTCACAACCTGCATCTTACCTTAACAGTTTTGCATGTAAATCATTTCTGTAGTAGTGAAACACAGCTTAAAAAGTAAAATTCCGGCTATGGGAGGCCGTTGCGAAATTTTGTGGGATATGGGAAGATCTAGAACCAAGGCATTGCGAAGTACCGAAGGTCATGTAAGGTCTGTAATAAGCTTCTGTATTTCTATTAAAAAGAGGTAGAAGTCCTTGATCAAGTAGAGTAAAAACAGACTCTCTGTTTAGTTTGTATTTATTTACATTTTTCATAAACTAAACAATTAAAGAACTGTACCATATTTGTCCATTGTCTTGTGCCGTTGCCTTGTGCCTCTGTGCAGGGGCGGCACAACCAGTTCAAAATTAGGTAGGCACGGAGGGAAATGGGTGCTTACTATTAAAGTAAGAGAATATATGTCATAGTCTAATAGTGCTTACTGACAGTACCTGACTAGTCAGTAGTCACTAATGAACAGTGAACACCGTCATACCGGCTCATCCCTCAATTTGCGTGAAATCTAGGAACACATTAATCAATGAAGACGCTCCGACGGTAGTCGTTCCCTGAAACGAACGCCGTCTGAATGGACTTAATATCCAAGCAACGAATTTGACATAAGACTGAAAATGTTTGCAGACATAATAAATAATCATAAATCATAAATATAACAAAGCAGGTACGCATAAATAGGTAGGCACGCAGTGGAGCGTGCCTTATGGAACCGTATTTTCAGTAGGCACTGTGCCTGCGTGCCTAATAGGATGTGCCGCCTCTGCCTCTGTGCTTATCAGGGCACAGGAGGGTTTTTCTTCCCATTAGTTACAGACGTCAGCGCTCTATAGGCGCTGATAATTGTGGAATCATGTTTTTGTCTTCTGCACAGATTGAAACGCCAGTTAAGTGTAGAGTTGATGCGGTGCAGGTGACAGGTGACTTTCTCCAGTACCCGTTAATGGCGTTTACTCACCTCTACCACCTTAACGTCGCCTCCCCTCCCTTCCCCTTCCTTCCCCTCCCTTCCCCTCCCTTCCCCTCCCTTGCTCCTAGCTCACCAAAGGAACAGACGTCGTTCTGGTACTTTGCCCCTAAGGCAAGCGTTAGCTCGCACGGTGGGAGCTCTAAATCCTGAATAGATTATATCACTTGGATACCCTGCGGTGCACAGAAGATATCTTTTACCTGAGCATGGTAAATTAACGTATGGTAAGGTAAGTACCCATTTGTATCGGAGCCTCCCGCAGTCCTGGATGCTTCTTCGCCGGGTTCTATGCTCTTTTGGCCAAAGCGTAACTCAACAGCTGCAGAGCAGCATGTCCTCAACGGATTTATGACTTTACAAGAAATGCTCGATTCAACTTGATGCTCCACGATGAGAATCGCCGAGGCTGGAACAGAAAGCAGCTGCTTCAAGCGACTTAAAAGCAACTCCCGATGGCTAGATTTGAATGCGGTTAGGCTTTTTTTTATTAAATCTGTTCGACAAAATTCTAATCAGGATCCATAGGTCAATAGGAACAACGATAACGTATTATTATCGTCTGCTTTCGGTAAATCTATCCGTTTAATGTAATCTAGGCGCATCTAATCGGATTTAATGATTTGTTTGTGGTGTCCGTTTCGTGTAGGTGTGTTACGATTCTCTGTGTATGTGTGTGTGTGTGTGTGTGTGTGTGTGTGTGTGTGTGTGTGTGTGTGTGTGTGTGTGTGTGTGTGTGTGTGTGTGTGTGTGTGTGTGTGTGTGTCTTTCTGTCTGTCTGTTGTCTCTCATCAGTCTATCTATATATACATGTATAGATATATATGTGTGTGTGTGTCACCGTCTGTCTGTCTGTCTGTCTCTGTCTCTTTCTATTATATATATATATATACATACATGCATATATATATATATGTATATATGTGTGTGTGTGTTGATGTCTGTCTGTCTGTCTGTCTGCCTACCTGTGTCTATCTGTCTGTCTATATATATATATATACACACATGCATGCATATATTATATGTGCGTCTGTCTGTCTGTCTGTCTGTCTGTCTGTCTGTCTGTCTGTCTGTCTGTCTGTCTGTCTGTCTGTCTGTCTGTCTGTCTGTCTGTCTGTCTGTCTGTCTGTCTGTCTGTCTGTCTGTCTGTCTGTCTGTCTGTCTGTCTGTCTGTCTGTCTGTCTGTCTGTCTGTCTGTCTGTCTGTCTGTCTGTCTGTCTGTCTGTCTGTCTGATTTTGTAAACTCGCCGTGAAGCTTTTATGAAGGTTTTATTTAATTTATTTGCTATGCGTTTCATTAGTTACGTTTTCTAGCTAACCCTCCATTGTGTTTGCTTGCCAATACGATACATTAGTTTTTATTGATAAATTGACTCTGCAATCTCTAACTAGAATTAATTAATAATTAGGCCTAATTGTATACACGTCACTGCTCTTTTGATTTCCTTTTCATTTGGTGTTATTAGTGTTTCTCGTTGCCATGTCAGTAAAAGTGTGCAGTATACTGGTTTTGAGTTCATGCACTTACTGCAGTTAATTGCACTGGAACTAGCTTTTATTCTGCACGCCTCTGGGTGATATTTAAGTGTACTGAAACAGGCTTTTGTTCTGCAAGCCTCTGTGTTTAATGTTAGATATTTAAGTGTACTGAAACAGGCTTTTATTCTGCAAGACTCTATGTGTAAGGTTAAATAATTAAGTGTACTGAAACAAGCTTTTATTCTGCAAGCCTCTGGATGTAATGTTAGATATTTAAGTGTACTGAAACAGGCTTTTATTCTGCAAGCCTCTGGGTGTAATGTTAGATATTTAAGTGTACTGAAACAGGCTTTTATTCTGCAAGCCTCTGTTTGTAAGGTTAAATAATTAAGTGTACTGAAACAGGCGTTTATTCTGCAAGCCTCTGGGTGTAAGGTTAGATATTTAAGTGTACTGAAACAGGCTTTTATTCTGCAATCCTCTGGGTGTAATGTTAGATATTTAAGTGTACTGAACAAGCTTTTATTCTGCAAGCTTCTGAGTGTACGGTTAAATAATTAAGCGTACTGAAACAGGCTTTTATTCTGCAAGCTTCTGAGTGTAAGGTTAAATAATTAAGTGTACTGAAACAGGCTTTTATTCTGCAAGCCTCTGGGTGTAAGGTTAGATATTTAAGTGTACTGAAACAGGCTTTTATTCTGCAATCCTCTGGGTGTAATGTTAGATATTTAAGTGTACTGAACAAGCTTTTATTCTGCAAACTTCTGAGTGTACGGTTAAATAATTAAGTGTACTGAAACAGGCTTTTATTCTGCAATCCTCTGGGTGTAATGTTAGATATTTAAGTGTACTGAACAAGCTTTTATTCTGCAAGCTTCTGAGTGTAAGGTTAAATAATTAAGTGTTCTGAAACAAGCTTTTATTCTGCAAGCTTCTGAGTGTAAGGTTAAATAATTAAGTGTACTGAAACAGGCTTTTATTCTGCAAGTCTCTGTTTGTAAGGTTAAATCATTAAGTGTACTGAAACAGGCGTTTATTCTGCAAGCCTCTGGGTGTAATGTTAGATATTTAAGTGTACTGAAACAGGCTTTTATTCTGCAAACCTCGGGTGTGAGGTTAAATAATTAAGTGTACTGAAACAAGCTTTTGTTCTGCAAGCCTCTGGGTGTAAGGTTAAATAATTAAGTGTACTTAAGCAGGCTTTTATTCTGCAAGCCTCTGGGTGTAATGTTAGATATTTAAGTGTACTGAAACAAACTTTTATTCTGCAAACCTCTTAGTGTAAGGTTAAATAATTCATAACTTTCTTCAAGTGTATTATTGAATTGTCAGACATCTGATCAGTGTTATTCATAATATTAGGTATATATGTGACATTGTGTTGGAGGAACTGTGTTGATGGACTTTGCGTAGATCGACTTATAAGTTGTAATTCTTGTGCATGAGCGTTCTTTTATGTCATTCAGGTCTAAATTGAAGACTCCTCGTCTGTTTTAACCTGCCTACCAACCTTAGCCTGAATTCTGATTTCTCTGACCTTTAAGATTTTTACCAGGCTTTCCCAATCGATTACGATACCTGGCAATAGTTTTTCACTTTAAGCTACCATCAGCAGGACTGACGTCTGTGTATTAAGTTAATGCATTAGATGTATTTGGAGTAGATGAGTTTGCTGTTTCGTTGTATGGTCTTCATCTGCCGAAAGGAACTGTGTGTCATTCCTTTATCATCCCTACACTCCTTTTTCTCCATATTACACAACCCTATGCATGTACTTCACCAACTTCCACCTCCACCCCGGCCCCCTCCTGTCACCAGTTAAAACCTAGAGCACACAATCATACTCTCCCACCCAAAGACAACTCTCAATTTATTCACAGATCCTTATATAAAAATATGTACTAATTTATTTTTAAATTTTCTAATTACTTTTAATTATCCATTGTCACTCATGTTAGCATTTCTGCATTTTTGTCAGATTGCTTTTCTCAATGAAACGAATATACTACCATTGGATCGTTTGGTTCACAGCACAAGGCAACTTGGTTGCAATGTAGGCCCTGAGCATGCACACTGCAATGCAGAAGTTTTCTCACAGTTGATCCATTGCTTGGGAATACACTGCTTTTACCTTACCATACTGAAGTCTGCTGATTTTGGAACAAGTTTCTACCTTTTCTTAATTGATCTTACCGGACTTACCTGCATGGGAGTATTTAGGTTTATTTTACGGGTTAGAACTCTCCCAAAATAAATTCATTACTGTTATTAAAAGCTAAAAATATAGAAAAATTCAACAGTTTCCGATGGAAACCCCCGAAAACTTAAAACTCCGCAATTTTTTCCTGTCTATGCCCCTGCTTACCTGGCTTTACCTTACTGGTCTGTTGATTTTGGAATAGTTGCTACCTTACCTTACCCAGTCTTACCTTGCTCTGCCTTTGCATCCATTCATTTAATGGTTCTTTGTTGACATTGCAGAATATGAAGTTAATTTTCATGATGGAGAGATAGCGTTGAGCAGGCAGCTGACTCAGTTCAACTCATTGAACGTGGAAATGGAGAAATACCTGCGTGACATCATCAGCGCTACAGCCTTCCACATAACCTGTTCGCTATAGGACTCTCTGTGCGATCAGCATCCGTCATCTTACTTAAACTTGAACAATTAATTCACTGCCGACAATAGCAGATTTTTCTTCTCGAGACCTCTTCTGTGCATGATGATAATATGTTATTTTGTATGTCTAGTCTCTTAAGATAAGATTTGTTATTAGCTAACCTCATTTTTCATTTCTCTCTTATGCATCGTTATCCAAAAAATTGTTACTTCTCAACATGAAGCTATTTCTTTAAGATAACGAAACTTGCGTAGTCGAAAGTTGTTTGTAATCAATCGTAGGAATTGGCAGCTATAATTATTATTGTGAATATTCATTTAGTGCTACATTGTTGCAAGCATACTATTACGCTGTTGTGTTATCATTGTTTTTGTGGTTGTTGTCTTTTTTGTTGAGTTGTTGCTGGTGCCACAGTTGATGCCTCAGGTTTTAGTTGCCCTTCAGTTGTATATGCATTTTTGGTCTCCAAGTTTCTTCAGAATTTGTTAATTTGAGACCTTTTTAACTTTAAACTTCTATGTTTTGCTGGTATGGTTTGTCTGCGAACAGAAATCCCTAAAGCATTGAACAGCTAATGTAATTTAAATCTTCAAAATTTCTCAGGTAGTGTTGTTGGTGCATACCATTGATAGTCATGTATAGAATGCTGATCAGAAGACTTAGGGAAAGCATTATTCTATTCACAACTGTCCTATTAAAGTGCAGTACTTAATGTACAACGCCTTTAAAAATTCTAAGCTATGTTGCTTGTCTCGACAAGCAGTTCCTTCCAAAAGTTCTCTTGATTGCAAAGCCATTTTTATAATTCCAATAAGCCATTTGGCTGTGAAACAACTACTGTGAATGTCTGTTGCAAGTGTGTTCATTGTTTCATCTATCAAATCATTTTGATTGGTTAGTTCGTCTTGTGCCGAAAAAATGTCAGTTATGGCGGATTTCACTTTTGTTGTTTGTAATAAGTACAACATGTTTTTCTAGTACAGTGAGTACTTGTGACATCATGAGACTTGACATAACCTGTGTGCCTTGGACTTTAGTATGTTTTGTATAACTTGCCAGACGACTCTTAGATTCCCACGTCTGCATCAATCTATAGAGCAATATGGCCAGAAAAAGCTATTAGCACAAATTGTTTGATAACACTCTGCTTGTGTTGGGCTTGCACAATGGCATGTTACCTATGTTCTTATGTGCTAATCTTTTTCGTCTGTGCATCTGTGGTCTGAATCTCAATGCAACATGTGAAATTGACAATTCTAGGTTTGTTTAATTGAGACTTGCAGAAGTTTCAACCTCCCGCGTGAGTCCAGCTGTTTGTTTTGTCTCAGACTTAGTAGAATGAAGGCCAAAGAGATGAACACTGTTGTGAACACTTGCATGAGGTTCATGATTATAAGTAACTGACTGGCTGGTTGGCTGGTTGACTTACTGGCTGATTGAGTGAATGATCAATGACGTGACTGACTGGTTGACTGGCTCCCTGACTGAGTGAATGATCAATGAACTGACTGACTGAGTGAGTGAATGAATGAATTAATTAATTGAATGACTGAGTGACTGACTTAGCGATTTATTTAATGAGGGAGTGTGTGAGTATTGGAAATGCTGATTTACTTGGATCTGTTCTGATTTCATTTGTCAGTAGATTTATAAATTCAATGTTTTTGTTTAAATGAATGTTCGACCAATTTAATAGCTCTGTTCAGTCTTGCTAACTCCTTGGATCTTTATCGATTCATAGAGCAATTGTTATCCGTGTTCAATGTAATACACTAAATGTTCTCTTGCACAATGTTCTTGAAATAGATAAGCTTATAGCTGCACTATTTCGTAAAATGTTCAATGAAGATCATTTTATGCAATAATTTGAATTTTTTTGCAAAGAACTAGAAAACTTAACTTATGCTGCATTAGTGAACGTTAGTAGTTGTAGTATTTGTTGTCATTACAGAAGTATAGTGTAGTTGCTGTTGTTACTGATATTGTTGCAATGTTTTCATCGTTAACATTTTACTGCAATATACTTGGGCATTTAATGTAATGGAATGGAGCACACAGCCTAGTTGGCCAGCCGTAGAATTCATTTCTCATAATGACTGCAGCACAAATGGTAAGCCCTCACGTAAAGGTAAGATATGTGAAAAGTAACTTTGCATGGGAAAGTAACTCCAGGTCAACCCTTTACATGGGAAAGTAACTTCCAGTCAATCCTTTACATGGAAAAGTAACTCCATGTCAACACTTTACATGGGAAAGTAACTTCCAGTCAATCCTTTACATGGAACTCCATGTCAACCCTTTACATGGGAAAGTAACTTCCAGTCAATCCTTTACATGGAAAAGTAACTTCCAGTCAATCCTTTACATGGAAAAGTAACTTCCAGTCAATCCTTTACATGGGAAAGTAGCTTCCAGTCAATCCTTTGCATGGGAAAGTAACTTCCAGTCAATCCTTTACATGGAAAATTAACTTCCAGTCAACCCTTTAAACCTTTGGCGGATTGAATTTGGTACTAGGTACACATTTCATCGGTCGTGGTGTGCATTGTTGCAATGGCACTATAAAAATCAGATTGATGTTCAATTCATGAAAACAATGATGCAGTTTTCTTTTAAATTAGATCGACTTGGAAGTAATGGGATTCTTTGAAGGCCGTCCACAGTTGTTGAAGTCTATGCTTCATAGTTGTTGAGTCTTTTAGCTAAAGCGCAATACAGTCGACGCCATTTAAGTGCATAACGGATAAGTGCATAATTCGCTTATGTACATGGAAGCCTGTATGTAGTCCCGGTTTAATTTGGCGTATTTAAATGGAAGAGAACTGCGGGTATGTGCATAATAATAATAATAATAATAATAATAATAATAATAATAATAATAATAATAATAATAATAATAATAATAATAATAATAATAATAATAATAATAACAATAATAACAATAATAATAATGTCATCATCATATAAGATTTACGTTCTCATAGTGGTAGCTAAGACGACTTGTCAATAATGACAAACATACGGCTATGTGTGTGTTTCATTAGTAATCTTTGCTTACTATAGTCATTAGTGAAATAATGAAAAATGCGCAGAATAGGCCTACATGGGAAACTGTTGTGCCTACCACGCTTTCATACTAAATTAATAACGTGCTGGCACATACGACATGATTTGATTTAATTAACTGATTGACGGGATGACTGACCACGTAACTAATCGATGAACAATTATTGATTGATCGATTGATTGACATTTCAGTTGTTTGATTGCATGAGAGCATTGCTATAAAGTGTTACTAGATTTAAGCTGTTGCTTTTGGTACTTAGATTATACTGTACGCGGTACTTAGTTACTGCATCGTAACTGTGTCTCTCAACTTTTATGATGTGTAGGCCTATACGCAACAATGGACGTTTAGATGAACAGTCGTTTGAGTTAGCTAAACCAATAAACAGTAACATTATGTCTATTTGTAATCTGTGTGGAAGCATTTCGTAATTAGTATAGCGCCCGTTTTTAATGCACAAGGCATCAACCGATGAAGCAGATCGCGGGCCCAATTGGTTGCTGGAGGCCTCACCTTTGTAAAATGGTTAATTTTTTTCAAGATGATTAACCCTAATAATCAGGCTCTGTCAGGCACGTAGTCAGACTTAAATTCAAGAGGAGGCAAATTCACAGACTATTGGCAAAATCCTAGTTATTGGGGTCATTGGTCAATAGAAGTTCCAGTATTTAAAAAATTCAAGAGGAGGCAACTGCCTCCTCGTGCCTCCATGTAGCTACGCCTATGGGCTCTGTTTATGTGGACTAATATTCTAGCCTGGCTTGATAATGGTTTGGTGTTGGTGCGCCATCAGGATGGGAATTGTAAAAAAAAAATAACTGGGGGTTAGACGTTGATTTATGTGCAGTTTGGGTGTGAAATGTATACTTTACTATGGGAGCCTAAGAAAGACTAGGGGTTGAACCCCCAACCCCCCGGCAATTCTCACCCTGTGCGCTATTAATTGATACCTTGTGTGTTAGACACCGGCGCTATAGAAGTTATAATGTACAGTTACAATGGTGTAGGGCGATCCATTGATATCTAGACTCGAGGGAATCAAGTAATCCTAAAAGTCAAGTTTATAACGGGCCTGCACACCAGTTTCTTCCTGCATGTGGCACATTGTCCGCCCGACTGTGGGCCCAATGTATTCTCTGCTATCATGCACACATGGAGCCCATATAGGACCCATATGCCCATATGGGACCCTTATAGAGCCCACCTGGGTCCAATCTAATGCCCATGGACGTGCTGATAGGAGCGACTATCGTGGATTCTGACGGTGAAGGCAGACTTTATGCAGATAGGACGAAAACCAAAGACCGTGACGATTGGTAAGAGTTGTGGAAACTGTAAACACTGCCTTTGCTGATAACGCGTCATTATTACTCTCTGCCAAACAGCCCGGTGCAAGGTTCATGATGATGATGATGATGATGATGATGATTATGATGATGATGATGATGATGATGATGATGATGATGGTGGTGGTGGTGATGATGATGATGGTCATGGTCATTGCCATGGTCATGGTGATGATGATGATGATTATGGTGGTGGTGATGATGGTGATGATGATGATGGTGGTGGTGATGATGATGATGATGATGATGATGATGGTCATGGTCATTGTCATGGTCATGGTGATGATGATGATTATGGTGGTGGTGATGATGGTGATGATGATGATGATGATGATGACGACGACGACGACGATGATGACGACAGTGATAGTGATGATGATAATGATGATAATAGTGATGATGATGATGACGACGACGATAATGATGATGATGATGATGATGATGATGATGACAGTGATGATGATGATGGCGGTGGTACCGTGGTGGTGATTGTGATTGTGATGACGACGATGTGGAGCTTATTGATCATTTCTGGAATCCTGTGATGCATCTCAGCAGAAAAAAATTCTGAATTCGCCAAGTATTAAGTCGGGAAGCTAAGTGTGCTAATTATCGAACTAACAAAGTCTCCGAGTACAGACTGACAGACAAAAAGACAGACAGTCAAACAGACAGAACGACTGACTTGAGATCGATGTAGACACAGAGAGAGACAAACAGAGACAGACAGACTGACACAGACAGACACAGAGATAGACACAGAAACAGACACAGACACAGACAGACACAGATAGACAGACAGACATAGACAGAGAGACAGAGAGTATGAGTATATATAGGACTGATAATTACCGTATCGTCGGCGTGTGATGATCGCGTGCATCGACGTGTTAATACGATTATCCTGGGACGATGGCGATCCTAACCATTACCGTATATGCACACATAAAAGGCTGAGAGGGATTATGCGTCGTCCTTACGAGGCTTCCTTTTCAGCGGCTCCTCTCGTCTACTCTCTACGACTCGCCCCACATCCCTTCATCTATACTGCACGCAATAATTACTCCATCTTCTGAACTCCACGTTTATATAGGTCGCCCCCTTGTATAATAGAACGCGGCGTTTAAACGCAATGCATAACAGGTCGTAACCGGGTGTTTGTAAGGAACGGCTCGCCCCCAACCCTCGCCCCCACCCGGCCAACGATCCTTGATTATGTGCGAGTAATTCGCGGCAGCGGCTCCTTTTGAAGCGCATTTTGCGCTTCACTGTGGTCATGTACGGATTCCTTCTCAAGAATGGACGGACAACGGTCTGAGCGAACGAGCGAGAGCAGATATATATATATATACACACACATATATATGTATGTACACATGTGTATATGTATATATATATATATATACGTATATATATATATAGCAACGCGTGTGTATTTGTGTGTGTGTTTCATAGATATAGCAATGGATGATCAAACGACTTGCGGAACAAAATGTCTGTCCATGCATGCAGGCACGTCGACCGAAGCCAACGACGGCATGTGTTAGCTTCGTCCGTCTATCTGTCCACTTCTGTCTGTCTGTAGCTATCTGTTCGCCTCTGTCTCTGTCTCTGTCTGTCTCCCTGTCTCTGTCTCTGTCTGTCTGTCTCTTTGTGTGTGTCTCTCTCTCTTGCTGTATACATCCACTCAATTGTCTATCTGTCTGCTTCTCTGTCTGTCTGTCTGTCTTCCGTCTGTCTGTCTGTCTGTCTTCCGTCTGTCTGTCTGTCTGTCTTAGATGTAGTAGGTAAATTATATAGATTAATTGGCACTGTGCTCGTTACGCACCGAAGTTTGTAGGCCTGAATGTTCTGAATACTTTTGTGCTGCATATGTGACGTTGGTCCTTTTTTCTAAATTGATAGGACCAGAATTTTTTCTCTCGCTACACCTGTAATTAAACTATAGATTGTATTAAATCGTAATCCTAAAATTTCTATAGCGCTACTTGACAGCCAAGCGTAGGCCATGAGCTTATCCGCGAACGCTGCGTCGTGTCAGAAGGGTTGTCAAACGATACCAAATGGAGGTCCAAGTCCGGGTGAATGGACGTCTAAGTCGTATATAATTACAGAATAAGCTGTCAGAAGAAATGTCAGTCTGAGAATCATGAGTCATTCATTCATTCATTCATTTCAGATATTTATATAGCGCCGCTTCATGATTTCTAGTCAGAGGCGCTCCCGACTACAGCGCGGACACTGAATCGGAGTTTCACGCCGAAGCGCATGAGCCATTTCGAGTGAAGGACTTGCCCATGGGTCCCTACGCGGCGGCTTGAGGTGGATTCGAACCTGCAACGCTCCGGCTGTAAGGCACCAAACATACCCGCTTGAGGTGGATTCGAACCCGCAACCCTCCGGCTGCAAGGCACCGAACATACACCTACACCACCGCGCCCCACAGTGGCAATCATGGGCGGAGCCAGAAAAAAAATTCGGAGGGATTTTAAGATTTCGGGGGGTTTTCCATTGGAAATGGTCGCAAAAGTTGAGGTTTGTTTCTATTTCGCATGTAAAAGCATTAAAAAAAATTTCGGAAACTTATTTGGGGGGTTTGAACCCGTAAAACCACCCCTAAATACGCCCATGGTGGCAATGAAAAGGTCGTTAGAATGAATTTGTAAAATGTATTATTTCAACTGAACGAATAGTTTCGTGAGCGATTTAACGGCATCTTCAGGGTAGCAATCTATAGGCCTACCGCTGCTATTATAGACCACGTTTCTGCCTCTAATATTTAGTCTATGTTCCAGAGTTTTAACTTTACTTAATGGCTGCAGTGACATCATAATATATTTATTTATTGTTGTCTCGCTCTCGGTTTTAAATCAAACGTGATGTTTCATTGTTTTTGTTTTTCGTGTTTTTCAAGCCTCCTCTCATGTATGTAGTCGCTTTGAGAGGGACTGGAGCAAGTCCTTCACTCACAATTGCGTAGCGCCATCGATTTTTCTGTCGTGCGTGCATTTCTGAACATTGGAGGGAGAGCAATGCGCATCAATTGAAGCAAGGTTAATTTGAAGGCTCAAGTTTTTGAGTTGAATTATTGAACCAGTGAAGTGTGTTTAAGTTGACAGAAACTTACGAAGCGAAACGAGCGATGATTGGCCATTTCGTATGCATAGTGTTTATATTGACCTATGTGATTATTACGGGAACCGCAGGTCTCTTTGTTCCCGCTATCCTAAGTGAAGTGTCGCATGCAAGGTTTGGACCGTGGAAAAAACGGGCTTATAAGCCTATAGAAACGTCTGTTAACTGTGTGCATGTTAGCGTATACACAATGAAACTGTCTGCATGTTATTTGCCCAATTCGAAGGCTCCCGTTGAAAAGGCTTGTAACGTCTCTTTCGCTCTCTCGACGTCACTCTGCTATAGCCTTGCGTCGCCGAAACGAAGCCTCGTTCGTGGCTGTTCTTTTGTGACCTTCTCGCTCTTTTGTATACTCGAACGCTGGATGATCATTGTTGCCTCGTGTTGTAATTGTTTCCTCTGGCTTAAAAGTGGTTTGTGGACTGCGGTGACGAGGGCAGGGCAGACCGCCTGTATACGTTTCAGAAGCGCATGCCACTTCGAGACCTCTTTCGCTGACGGTACTATACGCTTCGCTTTGGACTGTAACCGGAGGGCCAAATAAACCTGACAACTAGTCGATAGTTGGGACATGTCCGCCGACGGTTGACACTGTTCAAAGTCGCGTGGAAACAGTTTGTCTGGTGATAAGGCACAACCGTTGCGGTTCACGAGTAGCGCGCTTTGTCCTGGTCACAAGAAAAGCCACACTATTGTTGGGCTGCGTCATTGTTGCAGACCATTCTTGTCCTTCGTAAGTGTTCTAATCTATCCATGCTTGTATGTGTCGTTATCAGTCCTTGCTCTGAAAAGGATGTGTGCGGCGGGACCCTTACCCTTTGAGCAACCAGGTGAATGAAACAAGCGTGTTAGAAACGTTTTAAAACTTCTGACGGCTAATCGATACAATTAGAAATGACAATCGCAACATCGTTGAATCCATCAGAACCTCATAATGATGGAGAAATAAGTGACCAGACAATTAATCCGCCGTTCAGAAAGGTCAGGCAAATTGGCGTTTAAAGAAGGGCAATCATAACAAACCCTTGCACCTTTTGACGGAAAGAAAAACGAAATTTATTATGCAAAAAATGACGCCAAAGACCAAGAATGTGAGGAGTAACACCATTGGACATTTGAACTTAAATGCACGAGGGCAAAACATCCCATGCAGAAACACAGCGTTATTAGAAGAAGAATAAGGAAAACAGAATGTATACATGAAGGTTATGTATGTATGTATGTATGTATGTATGTATGTATGTATGTATGTGTGTATGTATGTATGTATGTATGTATGTATGTATGTGTGTATGTATGTATGTATGTATGTATGTATGTATGTATGTTTATGTATGTATGTATGTATGTATGTATGTATGTATGTATGTATGTATGTATGTATGTATGTATGTATGTATGTATGTATGTATGTTTATGTATGTATGTATGTATGTATGTATGTATGTATGTATGTATGTATGCATGTATGTATGTATGTATGTATGTATGTATGCATGTATGTATGTATGTATGTATGTATGGATGTATGTATGTATGTATGTATGTATGTACTTGTATGTATGCATGCATATACACACGTATGTATGTATGTATGTATGTATGTATGTACGTATGTACGAATGTCTGTCTGTTTGTATGTATGTATGTATGTATATATGCATGTATGTATGTATGTATGTATGCATGTATGCATGCATATATTTATGCATGTATGCATGCATATATTTATGTATATATGTATGTATGTATGCATAAATTTATGTATGTATATATGTATGTATGATTGCATGTATGAGACTTTATGTAGCACATATTAAGAACCTGACACAGACATTACTATTCATCCGGTATACCGTATAGATCAATGCCTAATAGGACAGCACTCTCCTTAATTCTACGGTAGATAGTCATGCATCTGACGGTCAACGAAAACCTCACAACTACCTACCTTCTCACCTAGTTTTATCGATGAGTTGTCGACGCAACCAGCTCTTCACAACTAATGATCCAATATGATTAGTCTTAATGCGACGATGGCAAACGTCTGCCGTGAGATGAAAGCTGTTTGGTGAGGCATCCCACGTTGGGGTAATCACATCCCTCCCAGGGAGTAGAGTCTGCCAAGGATGCAAAGATTAGAAATCCTGGCGACGCGGGGCCGAGTAGGAGCGCAGGGCGTCGGTCGATCGAAGAGGGGAACGCCCGTTGAGACGGTTCAATGCAACGAGCGCTGGTCGACCGATATGCCAATAACTCTTAGGATCCCATCAGGGACAAGGGCGACGCTAATTGAAGGAAACGGTGGAGGAGCCCGTGTCCTCTGAACTGCGGCACAGGCGACGAAGGGTTAAACCGTGTCGTAGAAACAGATTTCCAATTTTCCATCCGGGTCACCTGAGGATACGGGTGGGGGTGAAAGGCCGGGATGACCATCAATGACGAGAGGCTTTGTTTTCTGTAGAAGGTTCCGGGAGAGCGGAGAGGATGCGAAGAGGAGAGAGGATTACTACGATGGATGAGAAATTGAACAGCGAGAAAGCATGAGGAATACAATGGGGAGCACGAAAAGATATATATATATATATATATATATATATATATATATATATATATAGAGAGAGAGAGAGAGAGAGAGAGAGAGAGAGAGAGAGAGAGAAAGACAGAGAGAGAGAGAGAAACAGACAGACAGACAGAGACAGACAGGCAGACAGACAGAGGCAGAGGCCGAGACAGACAGACAGGCAGACAGACAGAGGCAGAGGCACAGACAGACAGACAGACAGTAGGAGACAGAGAGAGGCACGGAGAAAGAGAGAAAAAGAAGCACACATTGTCTACTGGTCTCCGTAGTAGCATCTCCTGGCGGAGCTACAGAGGCTGAGTGAGAGGCGTTAATGAATCCCTTTCAACCATCTCGATGATTATTGAAGCAGAACAAACAATGGCATATGGTTGGTGCCTGCTGCCGCGCACCAGTGCTCCAGTAATCAACATCTTCCTCTACTCTCATCCCGGCCTCAAAATGCGCTATATCAGTCGATTGTATTGCTCTATCGCTAAAGAATACATTGGCCTATATTGGCTGTGGTCTAACGCAAGGTTTCTTTTGCAAAGGTAAATAATAATAATCTTTAACTTCGTTTATTTCTTCAAACTGACAAACCGCAGTATGATTACAATTCATGGTAGGAACGGATGACCACAAGTTATTATAGGAGTCGAATTTAACTGTTTGGCAGCCATGCAAGGCGCCCATACGTGTTTTTTTTAAACAAACAAAAGACAAAAAACGCAAATTTTGGTTTTTTGGTTTTTACAAATTTTGAAAGTAAGTTGCCTAGGGTCTATAAATGCCAAAAATGGCCTCTCTTCAACTCACTTGGCAATTGTTGTATGGCCTTGTTAACTTTGTTTTATGACATTCTACGTTTCTACTGTTCTAGTTAATTTCATTTATATATGCATCTGATTAATTTGAACGGTATTATGCCATTGTTATAAGTTTTATGATCCGAAATAGGAAAATCTCAAAAACAAAAACACAAAAAAAACAAAAAAAACAACTTTTCATTTTGAAAAAAGTTTGGTTTTTTGCACCCCTGGACATGTTGTAGATTTCAAAAAATACCCGGACATGGGTTTTCCCAATGCTTTGGTCAAGTTAAACAATCAATCGACAAACCATACTTCTACACCAGTAGAGAGTAGAGAGAGAGACTGAACTTGCGGTTAAACGATGACACCTAAATAAATTGTTCAGAAACGTTTAAAAGGTGTCTCAAAGAGAACGACAGATCGACGAATGTGAGCGAGTTCGTAAGTGCGTTCAAATGATAATAATATGAAACAATAATAACAATAATAATAATAATAATAATAATAATAATAATAATAATAATAATAATAATAATAATAATAATAATAATAATAATAATAATAATAATAATAATAATAATAATAATAATAATAATAATAATAATAATAATAATGATGATGATGATGATGATGATGATGATGATGATGATGATGATGATGATGATGATGATGATGATGATAATAATAATAATAATAATAATAATAATAATAATAATTAATTTATAAGGACGGAGGCCTAAGACCACTGAACTACACGTGGCGCCGCCTGGCATGCAGCGAAGTGCACGAATTTCTACGCGGTGACATGACTATTTCCGTGGGTTGCCCCATTCTGATTGGATGGAGTAGGCATGAAGGGGGGGTTTGACTAACATCGATTAATCTGAATCTTATTTGTATAGCGCCGCTTTAGTCTGATTGGTCTGTCATGGCCCGAAAGCGCATTGGATAACACTTGCATAGAGAGCGAGAGGTACCGTGATCGTTATCCGTAGGCTGGACATGCTTTGTAAGCTGCTATTAGCGCCGTGTATTGCAGGCTGTTTGTTCTGTTAGTAGTTAAGATTTATGTCTACTGTCATTTGTGTTCTTTGTGAATTGTTTCAATTGCATAGCTGTACACTGTAACCGGTTGCGGTTTGTCAACCGGATTGTTTTAATAAAGAATATTATGTTCAGATGTCCAGATTCTTTTCAATTGCTATCTGCATTCGCTCCGCGCGGCATGTTTCTGGTCGTGACCGAGGTCATGAACCCGAGCGGCGTAATGAACTTCTGACCTGTGCGAATGCACCGATTAGCACTACGCACTTTAGCACTTTGTTTTCTTAGAACACGAATTGGTCGCGAGTATACCTATCAGTTTTTCAAGTGATCGTATAGACAGACAGACAGACAGACAGACAGACAGACAGATAGACAGACAGCTAGAAAGATAGACTGACAGACGGACATGCAGACATAGATATATATATATATATAGATAGATAGACAGACAAGCAGACGAACAAACTGACTGAGTGACACGGACAGATTGATACGCAGACAGATAGAGAGACGGACAGACAGACAGACAGCCGGTCATCGATCTTTGACTTTGTGCTTTCCCGAGGAATCACGAGGCAACAAGAAAGACACTCTCTCCATCTCGCTTAACATCACTGAATAGGATCGACTCAGATCTAGTCACCACCACTCTTAGAATCTCTTCCATATAGTCAGATGACACATACAGTGAAAGGATACAAAAATTAAATTGCAACTGGTGGGTCTCCCTTAAATGGTGGGGCCTCTGGACTGGAGCCCACGAGCCCATGCTTCAATCCGGTCCTGCTCATGTTTTGCGGGCCAGTGTGAAGCAAGTTAATCCGTGTTGAAGCAAGGTAGGTTTCTCGTCTGTGCGCTTCTATGTCGCCATTGGAGACTATAGGCTCACGAGTTGAAGTATACATTTCGACGGCACAGAGGAAACAACAGAACCACTGCGACGATCAGACAATCGTTGTTCAAGTGTTGTTGCAAGACAACAAGACAACGAACTGGAAGAACCGCGAATTATACAAAGCCTCAATACAGACATAACAAACCATTACAACCAGTGTGATTTTCCTTACAGGTTTTATTTTAGTTATAGTTATAGTTATAGTTAATGATTTTTTATTTTAGTTATAGTTATAGTTATAGTTAGTATTATTTTTTAGTTATAGTTATAGTTATAGTTAATGGATTTTTATTTTAGTTAATTTTAGTTACTACTTAGTTACAATAATTAAGTCTATAAGCAAAATTGTGCGTATTAATACGCTGTTTCACAATTTACTCAGAGCTATGAAAACCTTTGAAGCATGGATACATTCAGCTTCATCAATACACGAGTTTCCAAAGTAACTGACAAATTTCACAATAAAAATTTCGCATTTTTCGTTCTCATTTATGTCGTATCGTCCATATTGCACTTCCTATTTTTATTTTTTGTATTAACGAAAATAAAGATGAATTTTCGTTAGTGTTATTTTCGTTATAGTTATAGTTATAGTTAATGATATTTTTTAGTTATAGTTATAGTTATCGTTAACGAAATCATTTTATTTTCGTTAACGAACATTTTCGTTATCGTTATCGTTAACGAAAATCACACTGATTACAACATATCAGATAAAGATCAGAAAAATCAGATCAACACAGATTAGAAGTATGGCCCGATCATGTTTCTTTTATCATTGAACAGATCGAGTGAGATCTTATACACTAAAGCTACCAGTTAAACGGTTCCCGTTTACTGACTGTATACTACTATAGCCCGAGATTAAAATCTCTTAAATAAGCATGCGAACCTGGGACTGCGCGCAGAGAGGCGCATGGGACGAGCGCCACAACCGATGGATACACAGCTAAAAAATCCTTAGCTGTAATTATTTATTTAGCGCCTTTCTTGTCCTCCTGTTTTGCCTTTATGCATCATGGGTCAATGCGTTCATTCGCTGCTATTTAATTTACGATTTTAGACCTTCATCTGATGCATGTGGCCACGCAATCACTTGCCGAAGGCGTCGCTTGAGACTATCGCACTGAGTAAATGCATGCCTCATAAGCATGCCTATTATAGTATGGTCAGTGTGACCACTCCTTTGGATTTTTCTCAAGATCTTGGGATTTTGGGGGTCCGACTTGGGATCTGGGGAGTTTGCATAGCAATCTTGGGATTTTTTTAAGGTCTACAGACTAGTTTTTACCATACTTTTCAACAGCGGCAGCGAATCAGATTAGAAAAAACTCGCTCAATGAGTCTGTCTGAAAGACTTTTATTATTATTTGTTACGTGTAAACATTGTAATTTGTTAATTCAGTATGTTATGCTCCGTTTTTCTTCTTTGCCAGTTCTTAGCTCGGAATTTATGTGAATAATAATGTGATTGTTAAAACGCTTTTCATATTTCATCACAACTTTTCCTTTTCAGCAACTTGGGATATTTTGGCACCTTATTGAGCAATCTTGGGATTTTTCTGCCAAAAGCTTGGGATTTCAGAAAATGTAGAGTGGTCGCACTGAGTATGGTCTATTTCTGGAATTGCCAAAACAACTCTATGGCCTACTACTTCGTTGCACAGAAGTGGCTGAGCATGATCATACACGGAGTCCCAATACGTATAGCACATAGTGTAGTTTTCCTATTTTCTACCTCCTCGTATTATATTACGCGCATCCATATTAGACGTAGTATATACATCGACGTTCAGATAAATATAAATTCTGAAAGACTGTCGTTATGTTTATTTGAGAATATCTGCCTCTCTACCCTCGAGGAAATTAGATGCCATTATTTTGAAACGATTTACTTGTCAACGGAAGACGAACCGACCGTCGATGGGACGAGAGCGTCTCTCGGCTGGCTGACCCTGGGGCGCGTCGGGTGCCCTTTGCGCAGAGGCCACAAGACGAATACTTCGCTTGTATACAAAGACAGAAATGCGTGCAGGCGCCTGAAATGGAACGACGATGAACCCAGTGACTTAGGAAGAAGAGGGAAACATTGGAGGATGGGGAGAATGGCGATTCAGTGACGTAAATCAACCAGGGAGATACGCTGAACTACACACACGCGCACACACACGCGCACACACACCGATACACACACACACACACACTCCTACAGACATACTTGTAATTATGTATGTATATAAGCTAATAAATGAAGAAGAAGGCAGGAAGGGAGAGGAAGAAGAATAGGCATTATACCTTAACCGACCTAACCATAGTTTATGTTATCTTATACCTTACCTTTTTTAGCTTACCTTAGCCTACTTCGCCTTGCTGCATCTTATATACATAGGCGTACCCTAAACTACCTTACCATACCTTCCCGTGCCTAAATTACCTTAATTTATCTTACCTAAACTTATAATATTACCTTAGCTTGCCTCAATTTATCTGACCTAAAAGTTAACCTTATTTTATCTTATCTAAACCTACCTTTAGTACCTTAGTTTAACGATCTTACCTAAACCTACATTTATCTTAATTTACCTAATTTATCTGACCTAAAAGTTTAACCTTATTTTATCTGACCTAAACCTACCTTTGCTTGTCTTATTTTATCTTAACAATCCCTGCCGTGCCTAATCTTTTTTTGCCTATAGTATTACTAGCGTTTACCTGGTCTGACCTCTGTTGGCCTTCGTTTAGCTCAGCCTACCTCTGCATAGTTTACCTTAATCTTAGACAATTAGTTGTATGCGTGAGTCTCAGACAGTCTGTCGTGTCCAAGACGCATTTGACGGCATCGAACTTCCGTTGCGTGTGTCTCGGATCTTACGATAACTCAGCTCGTCTTCGTCCATTCCACGGCCGTGCTGCGAGTTCGATTGATTCCGGGCGTTTAATCGAAGGAGTGGAGGGAGGAAAACGATGCCCAGCGTGACCGGTGAAAATTAGGCATCGCAGGAGGGTCCCTCTGGTGGGCGATGGAGCGGGCGAGGGGACGGACTCCGGCAACACGCTGTGCCTGCTTCTTTGGTCGCTCGGTCTCCTGTGCATGGCCAACGTCCATTTGGCACCCGCGCCTTCAAGTAACGACCGCGCAGCTGATGGTTATCCATTCAGTACAAATGCATGCGAAACTACCAGATGCTACTTACTATAGCAGGAACGCTAGAACTGCTGAGGTGCGATCGTTAGCACCATTAGAGATGTTCAGATGTAATGTCTGATAGGTGGAGATTATCCTGGTAATGAACGCTCCTTGGCATAAAGTATCTGCTACTTCCAGATACTATTTTTTCATCTTATGAAATTTTGCTTCTCATCATCAAACAATGTAATATTATATTGTCTGATGATAACAAGCAAATACATGTATTGTGGCTAGAATTCGACAGTTTTATATAACAAAATGGAAGACAACAGTTTTTAAATATATAATATTGAAAATTGTTAAATTCTGACCACATTATTTGTACTGTTTGATTTCATCATACAACAGACAAGAACACACTGAGAGGCTATACAAGTATTAAGAGTTGTGTAAGGGCAGCGCATATATAAGTTATGAGTAACAATTGTAGACAAAACACCTATATGTATAGGTTGATGCAATGATGAACAGCATGGCACAGAATGACAGTCGTTGCTCTACTCTATATCGACGCAACTTGGTCCAGAGACTCTGAACATCCATGCCATCTTCAGCTGTCGACGGGAATCCGTTGGTTGGTTCCACGTGTGTGCGTGGACCCGCAACTGGTGACTCTTTCAGTCTACTGTGCATTGTTTTGCTAATCGTTCGTAAAGACATTTAGCATCATATAGGCTAGCACTGAGAGCGCCTCTGAGTAGATACCTTGAAATGGCAATACATGTCTACACTATATAAATGTTCAATTATATTACATAATTGCGCTTGATCTGCAAATATAGTTCAGACTACTATTATAGACAACAGCGCAGTCTGTATACTATAGTATTTATTCCGAAAAAGCACATATATACTGTACATCAGCGCCAGTAATCAATTTCTCTCCGTTCCGGTCAGACGAGCCATGCATGTGTCACTCTGCGGGGTTTTTCTTTGACAGTTCCGTCAAACTCTTGAGTAGCGTCTGTGTTGTTGGTCATTGACGTCGGCATTGACAACGTTGCATGCACTGTCTTAGCTCTGCATGCTGCACGTGTCTATAGGCATGCGAGACGACAGAGGACATGATCATCATCGTCGTCGTTGTCGTGTTATCGTGTCTTCATCATCGTCACTATTATCATTATCATCGTTATCATCATCATCATCATCATCATCATCATCATCATCATCATCATCATCATCATCATCATCATCATCATCATCATCATCATCATCATCATCATCATCATCATCATCATCGGTATCATCATCATCGTCATCGTCATCATCATCATCATCATCATCATCATCATCATCATCATAATCATCATCAACAACAACATCATTATATTCGGTTTGAGTGCCTCTTAATGCCACACAGGCGCATAAAAAATTACAAAAGAAGCCTTCACTGACAACGCGTTTGATGAGTTTGTCGGCCTATCAAGTCGGTTCGAAAAGCGTGTTGCTAATGCCGGAATTCAGATAGCTTCATAGAAAGTTCATAATTATGCGCTTTTAAAATATTTTGCTACACTACAATACGTTACATCGATAATCGAAAAGGCTATCGATTTGCTCAAATTCGAAATTACGGCGATATATGAAGGGGCGTCATTTAATTTAGCTGCGGACTTGGTGTTGGCTGGCGGATGCAGTGGGGAGGAGGGGCAATCAGGTATTGCCCCATTTATATGTGGGTACACCACTTGGGTTACCTTAAATCGATTTAAGCGAGGCTTGCCCAGGCAATTTGAAGTCAAGGAAACACGGCCTATTAATACTTTCACTGGCGATAAAGAAAACAAACTATAGGCTTCAACTGCAAGAAGACAAAGATTTCATCAGAAGTTGTAGGGTAATGAAAGTAGTAGCATTGGGCTCCCAAGTGTCTTGGTTTGATCCCCCACCTGTTCTCCCCTCACCTGTTCTCAGCTTCTGGATGCACCATTGAGTATACAAGGAAGGCACTTGTACCAAAGACGAGGCGAGCAGCAAATCCTTTGTCAACCGTGCAATTAGCGAGCAGTCAGAATCGCTATACACCTCTATAGTCAGACGGTCGAGAGCAGCAAATACCAACAGACGACATTTGTGCGCTAACAAGATAAGCGTGATAATGATCGTCGTCGGCAGCAGCGTGTTCACTGCCATGACCCGTCGCTTTTTGCAGTCGACACAAAACTGCAATGATATCATCATAATAGGAACGATGACGACGATAGCCATTGTTGTCGGAGGGGTTTGTCGTATTATAGAAGAGCGGGTGGCGGAGGGAGGTGAGTGGCTGAATAGATTCTCCTAATCACTGCCGTCTTCTTCGTCTTCTTCGAACTTGGATGCGCTCTTGGCGTTCAACGCGCCATCAAAAGCTCGACGCGTAATTAGCGGAGCGATCTTTGTCCGAAGGCGTAGCTCAAGGGTGCTTCGACCCGGCCTAAGAAGCCTCATTAGCCCGTCGCCCCGTCGACAGCGCACCTATGCATCGTCGCCCTACACACCCGGGTGACTACAATGCCGACGAAACCCCTTCTGTTCGAGCCTCGCCCTTTGTCACGCCCAGTCCTGTCACGCTTGGAGCGTCTGCACCCGAGCCCTCCCTTCCTGAACCTGCTGCATGCTGGGGCTCGTGCGAGCGAACGGAGTCGGGCAATGACCTTCTTTTGACGCCTACACGTACCATTTTGGTAGCGTTGACTGAATCGAGAAAAAGAATCTGACACCTGTTGACGCTGGGCGAATGAGTAATTGAGCAGGCAAGAAATAGGGAATGGACGATTGGCATTTTTGCCGATTTCCGAATCCGGATAGATACCGGATAGCTGGCCTGCTTTTTCGGCCGAATCCGGATTCCATCCGATTAATGAACAATATTTCTTTTCATTTGCAAAGATATAATAAATTGATAATTAAAGATAAACTAAACGTGAAAAAACACCTGAAAACGCGTGGCTTAAGAAAGAAGCCCGATTGTCCGTCATTTTGTTGATGTGTCGAGTGACTCGAGTCAGTATTCTGTAAAAGAACTCACCAACTATCTTTGAATTACTGTTGAATGAATAATGGAGGGCTAGAAAATAGGCGAAGGACTGAAGAGGACCTACGGTTGCATGCAGCTGGAAAAGGAGGCACAAAATCGCCAGATGTATGCCTCCATTGGAAATCTAGAAAACTAGCCCTTTGGCAGATAACTTGAGGAAGAAGCATTTTGATTGCAGGTCAAAACGCCTGTGCCCTGTATACTATATAGGAAATGCTTGTCTGTGGTCCAATTAAACAGTTTGCGCTTCTGTCAGAAGTTATTTGAAAAAAGTCGGTACAGCAATTAAGGACACTTGTCGTTTTGATAAGGTGAGAAATTTTCAGACGAAACAAAACACTTGCAACGGAGATTTTCTCCGACAAAGGACTGCAGAAACGATTTCGAAAAGCTGTTGATGACCGTAATGCACGTCGCTTATACACGCAGCATTGTCTGATGACAGGCAGCAATGTCTAACAGCGTATACCCACTTCTGCGCTGAAAAGACCGAGAAATTATTGCTGTCGATTAGCGGAGCAATTTTCTCGTTGGTTCTCGATTGTGCAATTTGGCAGTGCTATATAGTGTCAATCGAAGAGTTGTTTCTCTGCCAAATTGGACAACTAAAATCTCATTAAGTCGTTACTGGCCGGAAAAGATTTTGAAAGAAGGCCATATTGGTATCGACAAAGACTGTTGCAGAAAAGCCTATTGATATTGCTGTATGTAGCAGCTTGTAGGTTGTAGCTGCTAATAGGCTTACGATATCGAACTGGATTCGAGAAAGACTTAGCAGTTGAATGCCTGTAGCACCTTCGTCCTCAAGAGCTGTATACGGCACCTGATGACTCGAGACGTCGATTCAGCGAAGCGTTACTATAGATGCATAGAAGCTCTTGAGACCAGCACACCGTGACAAGCCTCTCGTTCTAAGTTCTAGTTCAAAGTAAAAGAGCAAAATGCCATGAAAAGTCCTTCAGACCTCGCCCTTCAGCGCTATGCCGCCTCCTTCATTCAGCGGCGTCGAGGAGCTCTTGAAATGCGCTATAAAAATGAATGCATACACTACATTTGAACCGCAGCAACTTAGAGTGATGTTCAGTTATATTTGTTTGCAGGTGCAACTCCGACAACTTCAACGAATGACTGCGACTTCGAAAACATATTGTGGCCTCAATGTCTGAAGGGTGCTTGCCAATAGTGACGCGTGCATGTTTCCGAGCATAACAAACTTTTGATCTGACCACCGAAAACAAAAAACAGTGTTTATATATATATATTAGGGTGGTCCAAAAACACAAAGTGTCTCAGAGTTGCCCTCCACAACCCTGCTTTTGTTCTATGGCTGCCCACTATTACCTCTACCAAATTTTAGAGAGATTGATGAGTATTTAGAGGTCGCTCAAGGTCAGGGTATTTTCACCATGTTAAGCATGAAATCGGTAATCTGCACTAAGAACAGAAAACAGAATATCAGTTGAATTAAAACATATAGTGCAGCAATGAAAATAAGAAAAGGTTCCAAAATGTTCAATTTTGCTATGGAAACACTGGAACTTATCTCGAGTAACACATTCTATGTCCTCTGTCATCTTCATCAGCGTGGCCTTAGAGCAGGATGCATAGGTGTTCCTGCAGCGTTTCGCGAGCTGAAGAAGGTACTGCTGCTCTTCATTCTTTGTCAACGATTAACTCTACTGCTGCATCAAACCCATGGCTCTCCCAGTAGAGTCGTTCATAACTGTCATGACTGACGCTGCCTTTAGGAGGTACTGGTAGGAGTGATCATCGCATCATTCCTTAGGATCCTTTACCAGGAAGCCTTGGGCCTTCTCTTTTCCATTCAAGTTCAGAATGTCAACGATGACAGTAGTTCTCTCTGTGATGGAAGATGCAATGCCAAGGGAGCTAAGGCCAAGGCAGCTGAGCTAGGGCTTCAGGAGGATGGTCGAGGCACTTCACATAATTGATGGACTGTAGAAGGTGGAGGTTTGTCACCATCAGTTTTTTCACATCCACTACAATTCTGTTGTCAAACAAGCACAAGCTGACCAAAATTTTTGAAACGTACCAGATATGCCTACCGAATGTGGTCGAGGCAACCTTTGCCACTCTCATATTTAGATATTTTCTAAGCTCCTCCAGTAGCAGTAGATCGTTGAGTGGTGCTCTGGTAGGCAGAGGAGCTTCATGCCAGAACCGAAAATAGACAAGTCTCACAAACAGTGCCAGCTCCTTTACACTGTGCTTCTCTTTGGCAGTTGAAGATAATAGCTGCTGGAAAAGAAATGTTTTAATGCTAAAGATAGCTTTCAACATCAAACGTGCATGATGGAATGCTCCTGGTGCCTGAAAGGAAACTCTTGCTCCCTTTGCACCACCCTGGAAGATCAAACTGAGTTTCAAGAATTCCTCGTAGTCTTCTCTCTGATGTGACCCTTCAAGAGCTGCCTTGCAGAATTTCACCATATTTCTTCTCGAAGAGCAAGTGTGTGTGCATCATTTGTCGCTTGGTCAATGCGTGGCCAGCTTTGCTGGAACCTCCTGAGCATAGTAACGGGAGACCCTACAGTAGGTTCCAGATAAAGAGCCGAAACAGCAAGTGGAAGTTCCATGACATGATGGCGGCAAGCCATCCAGGTTAATTCTTGCTAATTCGAATTCTCAATAAAAGTGCAGGAACCATTCTTCAGGCGAGTATTGCTGGCAGTGATGTCATAGACTATATACCACGACCTAGATTCCGAAGTCCGAAGACCCCAGTCAGCCAGAGTCCTCAGGCAGGCTTCAGCTTGTTCGTTACCAGTTCTGCAGCCAATTTTTGGATCTCCCAGTATATATCTCTTCCCTGTCACCTATACTAGTAGGCTACTGCAAGTCTGTCACCTGCTCCTCATGGTTCTTGTTGCATGATCGTCGGATGGAGCTTTTGTTGGGAGATGGGACCCAGATAGTTTTATCTGTGCCTTCTATCAGCCAAACTTCAGCACTGCTTCTTGTCTTTGCTATTATTGTGTTATATATATATATATATATATATATATATATATTCATTCGTTTATTGAGAAAAACAATCTGACAAAAATGAGCTATGTCAAAAACTCTACAGTCAAATCTCTTCAATTCTTAATCTTCACCAATGTACTGATAAATCTCAGTAAGTACACAAGTTTACAGGTCTTAAAAACAATAAAAAAATTTCAACATTTGCATGTTACTTCAAAGACTAGTTAATATTCATGTTAGATTGGTATTTCTAAACTTCAGTTTGAAACAACACTTCAAAAGTAAGTAAAAAAGCGGTTCAAATAATATGTTTTTGAGTAGATAACAGTCAATAATTTCCACTATGCCATGGTATTATCAAGAGAATGTTTGGCGACCTTGAGCGACCTCTAAAAATGCTCCAATCTGCTTCAGATTTGTTCTACATCTTACTTAGGAGAGGTAGAACAGATTTAAACTTGTGGAGCAAAGTTCTGATAAAGATGAAATTTTACCATTGTGTCGTGGACCACCCTAATATATATATATATATATATATATATATATATATGTGTGTGTGTGTATGTGTGTGTGTGTGTGTGTGTGTGTGTGTGTGTGTGTGTGTGTGTGTGTGTGTGTGTGTGGGTGTACAAATGGATGCAGGAATGGACAGTAAATTATATCGTTTATATAATTATTTAACATCATGTGCTATATATAGGATATGACAAATTATATGTCATATATTATGTGCAATAATAATACCATATAATTACTTTTATATTTTATCATAACATATTCCTAATGTATATTAAATTTGTATTATTACCATGGGCTTAGCCAGGAAAATAATCGGATGGGTTTAAGATTTCGGGAGGGGGTTCCATTGAAAATTGACGCAAAAGTTTAGTTTTTTTTTATTTCGCATGTAAAAGCATATATTTTTTTCCGGAAACTATATTTCGGGGTTTGAACCCGTAAACCCCCCTAAATACGCCTATGATTATTACATAAATAAAGTATGAATTAAAACATTAGTTGTATATTTGAGTTCTTCGTTAGCTCCTGTTTATTTCTGCAGATATTTTAGCCTTTTAGCCGTTCAACTATATGTTGACCTCTGATTCGAAGTACAAACCGATTGTTGGCTGTTAATCAGTGCAACAGTGCTTGACCACACTCTGCCTTGCCTAAGGGCTGAGTTCGTCGGCTGAAGAACCGCTTAAACCCGTCTTGGAACGGAACTAAAAAGACTTCAAGTGGAAAGCCGACTGCCTTTGATCTTTGCCGACTCTTTGACTGATCGTTCCAGAACTCAAAGAGACAGAGAGACCGGCCTGTTATATACGAACGTATAGTCTATAGTTAATAAGGACATCGACGTTTCTGGGAGAGTTGAAGGACTGCGGGAGGATCTCTTGAGATTAGTCGGAATTTCGGGTATCAGAGAAAGAACGAAAGCTATAGTGCAAGTTAGATGCAGGAATTGATGACAATGGCCTTTGCTTGAATAGTTTAAGTGGTGGCACGAGCAACAGACCAGAAAGCAGACAGGCAGGCAAGCAGGCATGCAGGCAGACATTCACGTAGGCAAGCAGACAGGCAGGCATATATACACGCGGGCAGGCAGTCACTCAGGCAGGCAAAGCAGGAAGGCAGGCACATGCAACATTCCAAGGTAACACGAACATTATTATAATAATAATAATAATAATAATAATAATAATAATAATAATAATAATAATAATAATAATAATAATAATAATAATAATAATAATAATAATAATAATAATAATAATAATAATAATAATAATAATAACAATAATAATAATAATAATAATAATAATAATAATAATAATAATAATAATAATAATAATAATAATTCTATCTGTCTATGGAATTCTATTTATCTATCTATGGAATTTATATAGCGCCCCTTCAAGATAACTACTCAGAGGCGCTCCCGACCCAGGCCCGGTCAAAGAGGAAGGTCTTGAGTAGTCTATAGAAAGAATCAGAGAGGTCTCGCGGGAGAGAACGAAGGTCTGAGGGGAGGCTATTCCAGAAAGAAGGACCAACGATCGAGAAAGCCCGACGCTGTCTAGTAGCAGAGCGAGCATGCGGGACTATGAAGTCACTTCTAGAGGCCGAGCGCAGAGATCGGCGACCAGAGCATGCCGAGGTTAAAGTGAAGAGCTCCCGGAGATAGACAGGTGATCTGCCCAGAACACAGTGCCAGACAATGGAGGAGACCCTATAATGGATGCGCTGCTGGACCGGGAGCCAGTGGAGGACATCACGCATAAATGCAGAGATGTGGCCAAACTTAGGGACACCACCAATTAGACGAGCTGCCGCCCGCAAGACGCCTTCCAAAGGATGCAAACGGACTTATAATAAAAACGGACTTATAATAAAAATAAAAATAATAAAAATAACAATAATAATATTAATGATGATGATGATGATGATGATGATGATGATGATGATGATGATGATGATGATGATGATGATGATGATGATGATGATGATGATGATGATGATGATATTGATATTATAATATAATAACAACAACAACAACAATAACAATAATATGCATAATCCTCATAGTCATCATCATCATCATCATCATCATCATCATCATCATCATCATCATCATCATCATCATCAGTCTGCCATCCAAATGGCGCAGAACTACGTCGGTCTTCGACGATGGGCGCCGAGAGACTCGGCGGTTCATGCTCATCTGCGAATGACTGCGGTGTCCGAGTGCAGTGTTGCACTCCGATGTTTGTTCATTTAGCTTGAAAGCGCCCATCCACAGCCGTCGACTCCATCGGCGGAAACTCTATCCCGCTCCTGGGAGCCGCGGCTTCAACAGAGCTAATCGGCATTAGCGAACATACGCCACAGCGCTGCTTCGACCGTCCGCCAATCTGTCACGACCTCGAAGCCTCTTGACGGCATCGCGTCGTACGTACAAGTTGCACATCACTTGAAACAACATCGCCGATAGCAGCAGCAGCAGCAGCAGCAGCACGGCCATCACCACGACCTGCATCAACAACGAAGCGCCAAACCGCATCAAGTGCATGCAGCGATGTCTGTCCCAAACTGTGCGGTGCTTATGTCGCCTGATTAGGCTGCGATGGTCAAGCGGAACTTGGGGGGACGACTCCCAGCCGAATCTGCCATTTGCATTCTGTTGACTGGGCAACCGTTGTAACGAGTTTAATTACTGATGTGGGGTTAATGAAAGAAAGTCTTTGTTGTTGTTGTTGCTGGTGATGATGATGATGATGATGATGATGATGATGATGATGATGATCGTAACGACGTCAAGTATTATTGGCTGTCATTCTTTTCGTATCTGTACTTTTTTATATGGTTAAGAGTTAGTGTCCCTATTTAGCGGGATCCATGATCCCTTCTGGGCCTCCGCGTAGCAAACTACATGTCAAACTGTTGCCTTATTGTTTAATTGTTCGTTTTCTCTTCTGACGGTTACAGAAATAAATATATGAAAAATGAAAAAGATAACAATTTTAATTATGATGTTAATGATCATGATCACAAAGATGACGGTAGTGGTTGTGATGGCGGTTACCATGAGGAAGAGAAGCAGATGGAAAGGGAGGTGGAAGAAGAGGAAGATCCACCGTTTGAGAATTGAGAGCCACGTCAACAGCGCTGTTAAGATATGCTACGAATACATACACGTGAAAATGGCGATGCACACAGGTCAACAGTTATACAATGTTTGCCATGAAATAAATGCAATGCATGTAGACATATACATACTATGCACAATGGGACAGATGATATAAGGTGCGGCCGCGAAATGCGCACACTGATGATACCTGCATACACATAGGTGTATGCAGGTATTGGAGGTTGTTGAAACTAATTTATAATTGAATTGCACCTAATTCCGTGTACGTCTACACCTGGGAATAGTAAGAGCACTTAGAATTCCGACGCAGCTTTCAATTTTTTCTCATCTAGACAAGCAACTGTAAGCCTATTATAATTGACCTACTGATAATGATCACAAAGGCTGTAGGCCTACTCCTGTAAACCTAGTGCATATTTTACACACACATACCAATGTTTCACGCTGCTCGCTTGGTGGGAACCGCTGGCAAAACCGTTAACAAGGCACTTTCCTGACTCTGCCCCGTGCAGTTGTTCGGCGTCCGCAGACGCAGTGGTAATCAGTGTAATTGCGACGATTTGTCTAATGCCAATATTAGAGCAATCATCTCAAATTGATCGTCTCCAACTCCTCCGACCGACCGGCAGACGAGCGGCCCTGTCACCGGCCGACGGACGATGCAAGCGATCCCGACCAGAGACGGACTGGTCTCATGATCTGCCGAAGCCGCCCTACTCCTGTCCGTCCATGCCTCTCTCGGCTGAGGCGGCCTGTCCATGCCCCGCTGGCCGGCCGACCGCTCGGCTGCCCGGCAAGGCAGAAGCTCCGCTGGATGGAGTATGCCGCAGGGGAATTTGATCTGGTGTTCGGTGGAGAAGCCAATTAATCAAATGTATTGCGCCAATTGCGTTGTGATGACTGGAGACGACGGAACGTAGATTGATATTCTTTTGTCCAAAGTTTGTTTTCGTGTCGTCAACGGACCTCGGAGCGAAGGATCGAGTGGAAAAACCACCTGTCTGCTGTCGGACTTATATGCACCGATGCGGTCCATGCATGTGGGTCTATTCCGTAAAACTGGCATTTCGCTATCAAGCTGTTAAGTTAAGATGAATTTGCTCTTCAGTTGAACGGTGGCAGAGAAAACGAGTTAGAAAAAATAGCGATCGAGGAAACCTGACAATTAGAGAAGGATGGGTGGATGGATGGATGAATGGACGAATGGACAGACAGAAAAACAGACACAGACAGACAGACATACAGACAAAAATATAGACAGACAGACAGACAAATAGATAGATAGATAGATAGACAGGAAGGGAGGGAGTGATAGACAGACAGAAAGGGAGGGGTTTCTCCAGTGTTTGTTCTTCATTCTCGACCCCACCCACCCGACCAAATCGGACCATCCGGTCAGGCGCTAATTGATCCCAAGTGGCGACTGCAGCGGGGTAATCAGTGTTCCGAGTAATTGCCCGGACCAAAAGGACAGTGAGTTGCCGCTCGCTTGCCTCTCATTTACCCCGAGGACTCACTCCATTTGCCAGCGGTGGAGCCTCACACAAACCACCCGTGATTCAATCGTTTGATGACGCAACCCTAAACGCGGGGTTCTATCCCTCTCGCCCCTCAAGTCCTCAACCCTGCCCCAATGCGGCCCCATCATCCGGGTGGTGACCGTGGTGTCCACTGTCGTGTTTCAACCATCTAGCTGCCTTGTCTAAAACCGTGATAGATAATAATTCCTTCAGTGGCCATCCAACTGTGTCCCATTTCCACGTATGACAGTCACGCCCTGGAGCAACTACAATTGCCCTAATTGGAGACCATGCTAAAAGGGTGAGGTGGTCAACCCAGCGTGGTACCACGGACCCTGCCAATCTTTTGCTGCTTCGATGGGTCGTTTTAACCTACGGCGAATGGGCATGGGCAGGCAGGCAGACAGACAGACAAACAGACAGACAGGCAGACAGGCAGGCAGAGATTTTCTTGATCATGTGGGTGGTGCTGTGTATACCTAATGGGAAGAACGTTTATCGCATCAAACGAACGGCGATTACAGATGTCATAGCTGTAATAATCCACGCTCGATTCCCTGCTATAAGCGACGGCTGAATGGGACCCGGCAAAATTCGTTCGTACACTCGTGTATTTCCGGTGAGAATGTAATTGAATGCAAACCACCGATTAAGCTTATATGAACAGTCGACGAGAAGGTGATGGGCCAGACGACAGCGACTGGAAGGGGCCAAACAGCAGGGCAGAAAGAGGGCCAGAAAATATACGTGGAAACAGAGCAGGAATATATAGTGGTAAAGACAACAAATAGAAACATGGACAGAAACAGGAGCAGAAACAGCAGAAACGGGGTAGATAAGTATATGGCAAACAGAAGGGCATATACAAGGCAAAATAGAAATAAGAATAAGGGCATAAGCGAGGCAAAACGAAGCAGTTTGGTCTTCTCTTCTCATAAATATAGAATACAAAGGGCAAACTCCTCGGAAGTTTACGAAACGGGTTGAGAGTTGAGACTGAAGCCCACGGAATTTAATATGGATATCAAAATTAGACTTAGCAAATCCCTTGTATAGCTAATCGATTAAAATTAGAATTAGCTGTTTACCTAGTCGATTAGCTACTCGATTAGAATCTAATCGATTCGTTTACTCATCTCTGCTTTGTATACACATTGACCCGTAACCGATTTCACTCCTCCGCCTATCGATTGTGTTTTGACTAAGCGCCTGTGAATAAGTTCAAAAGACTGGGCATTTTCGGTGCTGTAGAAATGTCGAAATTACGATTACAATTATGATACATGGCCTACGTAAGTACGTAAGTACATAACTACGTATGTATGTATACGTAGCCTATGTATCGACAAAAAATCTATTAATGATTTTAAATAAATGCAGGTCAATGTCTGGGCCAACGTCCCGCAATAAAGTCAGTAGGCCTACACGCTTGAAACTGCGCTTGCAGCGCTACATACTGTCTGATAAATTAGCATGCATAGCAGGATAGCAGAAAATTTAATGTAGACTGTGAAGAAGACAAGATGCAGTTCAGGCAAACTGTACAGTTAGATGAAATGACAAATATACTTCCAACCTTTAATCAATTAATTAATTAATTAATTATATTTCTAACTTTTAATTACATTGCAACAATGCAAGACAGCAGTCTCTGTTATACCGACATGCATGATAAATCAAAACCGGTTTCAGTAAATGCAAGCTAGCATTTCTTATCAACCATCTCTTACAGCATAATTATACGTATACATAAAAGTATGCTCATGTACAACAGAACTGTGTATATACACAGTCTAGTCTCACAGCAATTTTAGTCTATATATCTACACACAGGCATTTAACATAATAATTATATACTTTTAACAGGCATACAACATTATTGACACTTATGTACAAGAAATAACATTTATGTTAATTAATTTAAATTATGCAAATTTACTCCAAGGCGAGTACGCCTATAAATATAATTATACTCTCAATGGTTCCTTAATAATTGTTTACCAGTCAACAGCTTATTTACAGATCCTCCGAATGAGGGAAAATGTACAATGCGAAATTATATGAAACATAATTATACTCGACGACTTCTGAATGAGAATTCAATTAAATCAATGTTACACTCAATCGCTGTTTAGAAGCGTCGTCGACTGTGGCTTGTATTAACGTCAATAACATACCTGATGATAAGGTTGTGCAGATTTGGTATAAGTGCATCAGGCGAAACAATAGTGTCTATAGTTCACATTCAGAGGGAAAGGCCAAGGGTACAAACGTTTACGGGGTTTAACCCGATTTCAACCTTGTGAACCTCTTGCAAAATAAGATGAGAATATTTAAACGAAGGTAAATTGCATGGGCGTAGCCAGAAAAAATTCGGAGGGGTTTTAAGATTTCGGGGGTTCCCATTGGAAATGGTCGCAACAATTCAGGTTTTTGTATTTCACATGTAAAAGCATATAAAAAATTTCGGAGACTTATTTGGGGGGGGGGTGGGTTGAACCCGTAAAACTACCCCTAAATACGCCCATGGTAAATTGCACAGTAAGGGTTACCGTCACACCTGATGCAGACTGCAGCCAGCCATAAACAATGGCAATTATCATCGTCTTCCTAACCAAAACAAGCCTCTTGTGAAGTACGCTTGTGAGATGAAAAAGGCGCTATATGAAGTGTTTAGATCTAAACATACACTTGGCTATGCACGTGCATACATCTTATCTGAAGATTTGTGTTGCGCCTTTTCAGAGTGACTTGGCGTTTTCTGTTACTTTACAATTTCTTACGAAATTGCATCAAACTGTTCGAGGTTTATAGTAGATCCTGCGTGCATAGCAAAATATATAGAAATATGCTGAGCTGGAGCAACTGTTTGAAAGATGTCTATATTCAGAGGGAAAGGCAAAGTTAAAATAACTCGTTCAGAGACTCGTGCAATAAATTATTCGATCATTCGTATTTTATAAATATATTAAACGTGTGCATATATTATGTAATATATGCATAAGTGCATGCAGCGTGGTATACGTGGATACATGAATATGCACTAAAGTGCGAATGAGAAGCAATAATATTCTGCGATTGCGTGTTCACGAACCATATACTCTCAATTCGTTATGGATGCATGCACATTCGACAGTTTTAGACTAATGCGTTTGTCAGAAGTAAAGTTAAAAATACTATCTCAAAAGGTTAAGAGCTATCTATGCAGGTATACAATGTCTGCTGAATCCCGGCTGACACTGTGAATACAAAGCTCCGTGAATTAGTTTTGTTGGACCTCGAATCACCATGTTTACGATTACGATTACATTTACGTTTGCACAGTAGCCGTCAAGACAAAGTAATGTTGTCCTGCATGTATAATATGTAAAAGCGATAATTTTCGTTGCGCCATTTCATGCTAAGGGACATTATATTTAAGGGATGATTTTCGTTGTCGAATTCCTTAAGAAAATATTAGACGTGGTTATGAAAACGAATCACAGAATGCGACGTGCAATTGATATCGCTTCAGTTGGTCATATAGATACCTCAGCAAACAATAATTATTCGTTCCTATGATGCCTCTACATTTCAAAACAAATAAAACACATGCGGTGAGCATGAAATCACATGGCACGCGACAGGTAAAAGATTCGCCTGCATGCAAGAAGTAAAAGTAAATAAAGCCATCGAGAAAGGACAAAAGGTACGATACCACAGAGTAATATAATATCTATAATTAAATATGAACAATATTCTTACGCTATTTTATTACGGTATGATGCACAAATTCTTACATTCTATCGAGCCACGTGAAAACTTGCAATTTCTATACAGGTTGTCCAGTTTGCTGTTGGGTATTTCTCGGGTTTGCATTTCAGCCAAAAGAGATCCATGCATGAACCTATCCCAAGGACGAAACTCTGTATTGCAATGCTCTTTAAGCGGTCTTTACGCATACGTTCAAGTTCCGTGATATGGAGCACTGCAACCTGTAGCAATGGTTGTATTTCAATCTGGATATTCGCCACAATCGCTAACTCGTGTACAATAAGTAATTTTTCTGAAGTACCATCGATCCCCACATGCAGAAGTCGCAACAGTGCACAGGGTCGTCATTCTCGTTTTGTCTTATTACTGTCATTCGATCGCAATCGTAACCATTATCACGAATTTGTATAGCGCCACTTAGAGAGAAACTTATTGAGAGGATCTCACGTCATAAGACAACGCAGACTGGTTGCAAAATCACAGTCATTCCAGTCCGAAATAAAATTCTATACATTGGAAAATGTCCGAAGTTTTTTCGCGGAATGTCTGTTTGATTTGGCTTTGTTTATAAACAGCGCTCGTGGTTTCTCACATCATCGACGTGATTTTGTGTAGGAAATGTCCAGTGGGACTCGTTATGCCCCCAAGGAACGATTGGTTGAAGAGTGCCGCTGGGTAGGAGTGCAGTCCTGTAGAGGCATGTCCGTGAACCACTCCCCCCGGTCGATTGGGGATCCTGCTGTGGAGTCCAACGGAGAGGGAGGCGCCGACAGCAGGGTGGCGGTGGTAGAGGGCGGCGTAGGAGGGCGAAGTGGACGACGATTGGGGCGAGTGACGATCGACGGCCGATGCCTTGGCCCCTGCGCAGAGAGAGGTGAGCGGGGAGCCCTGGTGCAGCTTACGCATGTGTTTCTTGAGGTCGAAGTTGCGGCAGAAACCCTTGTTGCAGACGTGGCAGGTGAACGGTTTGTGTTCGTTGTGCGTGTGCATGTGGAAGGTGAGGTTGTAGATCTGGTGGAAGGCCTTGTTGCAGATGTTGCACTTGTACTGCTTCTCCTTCGAGTGCGTCAGCTTGTGGTTCTTGTAGTTGCCCTTCTGGTGGAACCCCTTGCCACAGTACTCGCAGACGAACGGCTTGAAGCCGCGGTGGATCAACATGTGGGTGTTCAGCGTTGACGATCTGTTGAAGGCCTTCCCGCACGTCTTGCACTTGTGCGGCTTCTCCGAGGTGTGGATGATCTTGTGACGGCAGAGAGTGCTCGCCTGTCGGAAACCCTTGTCGCAGACCTTGCAGATGAATGGTCGGGCACCAGTGTGGACTGGCATGTGGCGAGTCAGGTTGTAGTGAGCGTTGAAGGTCTTGCCGCATTCGGGGCAGACAAAAGTCTTCTGCGTCTTGCCAACACCAGAGGTTCCACCACTCCCACCAACGCCGCCAGTCCCCGTAGGAGCTGGCTGAGCCTGTCCGGTCTTGTGAGCATCTGCCGAGGTTCTGACATCGGAGGCTGAACTCAGATCGCAGGCGCCTGCATCGTCCTTGAGGTCCTTGCGACGAAGGTTCTCTGGATGCGATCCGTGAGATCCGCTCTCTAAGTGGACAACGTGCCCGTCTCCCGGCGTTAAGTGAAACGGTCGCGGACTCGTACAAGAAACTTCGCTATGAACGGAACTCTCGTCTCCTCCTCCTCCGTTTCTCTTCGCCGGTAGCAGATCTGAATTCCCAGAAAAGATGTCGATCCTGCGATGTTCCACTTCATCATCCTCGTCCATCTCTTCCTCCTCCTCGTCCTCTTCCTCCTCTTCTTCGTCTTCACCCTCAGACGACCTTCCCTTAGTAGAAAAGTCCAGCGTCTGGTCGCCGATTCGCTCCGTCTCAACTTCATTCGAAGCAAATTCTGAAATTCGGACGTAGTGCGACTCCTCCAGACTGGACGTGCCTTGACGTGGCATTGGACTTTGCTGTTGATGCTGATGGTGGTAGTGGGGTCTGGAGCGCTCTTCCCGAGCAGGCGGCAGCTCCCATCCTGGAAATTCAGTCGCCGACGTCCACGCGAATCGTTGGATCAGCGAAGAGTGTCCGTTCGTCCGGTAGAAATTCTGGGCCAGTCGTAGTGCATCGTACACGGGGTCGGACAGCATATTGAGGGCAACGTAGGCCGCTTCGGTCGTCTGAAGTCCCCCGTGAGGCACAAGGGGACCCGCGGCGGCAGCGGCGGCGGCAGCGGTGCGTACGTCTCCGATCGGCTGGCGAAGTCTCAGCCCGCGCAGGACAGCGCTGCGATATTCCGACATGGCGCTGAGCAAAAAGGCCGGATGCAGACTTCCTCCGTTCCGAATCCGACCAGTCTCTTTTCCGCTGTGGAAATGGGAAATCGCCGCGGCCCTGTATCGATGATTTTCCAAGACGTTCAGACACCCGCGACTGCGAAGTTCCTCCCGGTCAAGACCCGGATCGACGAGTCGGGTGGTCTGAAAGTCCAGACTACCGGAATGCGCTGAAGGTTTGGACGGAGCTAACGTCGCCGCGGTGTACCTCGTGTGTCGGGCCTTGACGCCTGACGACTGCGGTCCGCTAAGACTTCCCAGGGGAAGGTAGCGACCGCTACAAACGTCCTCTGCTGTACTACCGCGTGGAATTTCTGGCGGCGCCCGTGGGGACGCGTTGCGGCAGAGGCGGCTGAAGTCGTTGGAGGAGACTCTGAGGGACGATGGTCTGCCTGAGGTCCTTGAGGAGCGAAGTCCATCTTCGGAGGGGTTCGTGGTCGATGGAGGAGAGGCCGCCATGATCTTTTCGATGGAAAACGCAAGTTTCTTGATGCGTGGATCCGACGAGGGTTTTGCCAGGTCATCGCTCAACGATTTCTGAATGGGGGTTTCGTCTCTTGTCGTCGTCATGGTTTCTAGGGGGACTGGAAACTCTGCTGCTGCTGCAGACGGTGTTCGTTTTTATCTTCTCCACAACAATGACACTCAATGTGTGATGCTCCGCGCTTCCTGTTTATTTTTAAGTTGGAAAAGACCTGTTACGTTTGGACGAGGAACTTAAGTTAGAGGAGCAGTCTCTCTCTACCGAGATATTCTTTGGAGGTACCGAATTGTATTATATGCGGATAAATTCTGTCCAGTCAGATTGGAGACAATTCAGATCAGGTAGTAACATTTAATATTACCGCTGACCTGGAGCCTTCCTGTATCTTGGACCTTACTGTATGAAAACGAACAGCGTCTGGGTTCCAGCCTGCAGCACCTAGATCCGCATACACTGCCTGTAAAAAGATAGCAACACTGTTGAACATCTTATCCTTCCTGTTTACTGCAATACAATGTCTTTGAGGTATACATGCAACTGACTCGTTCACAGTCTTCCAGCCTCATAGCTACGAATCCATATGAATAGTCATTTCCATGCATGAAGTTGCAACGCACTTACACGTAAGGCTTTTCTTACAAAAGCCCACAGTTACATTATAAGTATAAAATCTGACGAGAGTAGAACAGAAATTTGCCATATATATATAGAAACCGGGACACATGTGCCACTGCATGCATGCATGCGTAACCCCTCGTGAATAAGCTGGCGTCCTGGCTTGGCATTCGATTGGCGCTATGGAAGTTTGGAGGTTTGCGATTACGATTACAATTACCCCACAGTAGGCTATACGCAGTCATCAAGGGGTATTTAGGGGGTCGTTTCACGGGTTCAAACCACCAAATAAGTTTCCGAAAAAATTGTATGCTTTTACATGCGAAATACAAAAACCTTTACTTTGGCGACCATCTCCAATGGAAACCCACCCCCGAAATCGTAAACCCCTCCGAAATGTTTTTCTGGCTACTCCCCCAGCAGTTAATGCATATATTAAATTTTACCATAGGCAGATATACTAAGCTGGATATTGCCTTTCATGGTATAAACAAACTGGCATACATGCAGAATTGCACATGTTTACTGAACAACAAAAATGTCCAGTAGAAATTAATAAGTACATCTATAAGACGAGGCTCTATATGGCTATAGTAAATGCTTAGGCCATAACTGTATACATAGTGTTACATATTCTAGATAATCATATCTAATCTAATTGATGAGTTGCCATGTAATCCTATATTGAATGATTTTGAGGTGCACCAGCCGATACCGTATTAATAACCTGCCAAATTCCCTAAGGTTTTTGTAGGCCTATAGCTTTGAAGTTTGACCAGTCATAAAACGCACAGTCGCACACCTATGATTCAGTATATAAGTATACGAGCAGTGCATAAAAATTCTAGCTTGCTTAAAATATACGTGTAAATGTATTAAAATATACGTGTAAACATATTAAAATATACATATAAAATAATGTATTAAAATATACGAGTAAATGTAGGCCTATAAAATATACGTGTAAATGTATTAAAATACAAGTGCAAACGTATTAAAATATACATGTAAACGTATTAAAATATGCGTGCAAACGTATTAAAATTTAAGTGCAATAATGTATAAACGGATGTATAGCCTGTATCAAAATTTCTCGGTTGCCAGAGACCGTCCTCACATGCACTTTCTAACTCGACGCTTCCGTCATTAACGTTCGTGCAGGCCATGCCCAGAAAAAATGAATCATTCCACAACATAATTATACACGCATATCCACAGCCAACCACCCACCATAACACACAAACACGCACGTACATACACGCATACGCACACATACACACACACACAGACACAAATCTCGACAATGAAGTCGGCACAAGAGCACCATGTGCACACATGTACATCCAGGACGCCTACGTGTATGCGTGCGTGCAGCTAACCTACGTCGCCCACCGCCTGCCTGGCTTCGTCCGTCCGTCCCGCTGTCCGTCCCTGGCGGCGGCGGCGGCATCCCTGCCTCGCGGCCGCCCTCTCTCCCTCTCTCCCTCCCTGCTCCCTCGGCGCAATCGCCGCCGAGGAGTGAGGCTCATCTGAGAGGAGGAGTTCAATACATTGAACGGAGTGACCCGCGAGCGAGTTCGACGGACTAATGATCGATAATGCCACCCTCTGCATCATGTGGCATTTCACGAGGTGCTTCACGGCCGCTAGACTCCTATATATAGGCAAGGTATACGGTAAGGTAAAGAAAGGTAAGACGTGAGGTAAGGTATGGTATGGTAAGTTAAGATAAGGTAAGGTATGGTAAGTCAGAGTAAGGTAAGCCAAGGTAAGAAGGTATGGTAAGATGTAAGGTAACGTACGTAAGGTAAAGTAATATTTAAGGTAAACTAATATGTAAGGTATAAGGTAAGATATAAGAAAAGGCAAGATGCAAGGTAATTAAGGTAGGAGGTAAGGTAATGCAAGGTAAGGTATAAGGTGAGGTAAGATGCAAGATAATTAAAGTAAGGTTAGCTATAGGATGTAAGGTATCAAGAATTAAGTGTAATGGACAAGGTAAGGACAAATTATTTCGATATAGGTAAGGTAAGATAAGGTTAGGTAAACTTAAGGTATGAGTATACAGTATAAGGTATTAGGTAACGTAAGGCTATTTCTATAAAGTAGGTATATATGGCAAGGTGTTAAGGTATAAAGAATGGACTGCATGGCTGACTGACTGACTGACTGACTGACTGACTGATTGACTTGCTTACTTACTAATTGAATGAAACAATGACTGACTGCAATGACTTGCTTGCTGGCTGACTGACTGATTGGCTAACAGGCTGACTGGCTGACTGATTGACTGACTGGGTGGTTGGCTGGCTGACTGACTGACTGCATGACTGACCGATTGACTTGCTTACTTACTAACTGATTGACACACTCACACAGCTGGATGGCTGTTTTGCTGTTTGGCTGGCTGGTCGACTGACTGGACTGACTGACTGGCTGGCTGACTGACTGACTGACTGACTAACTGACTCGACTGACTGACTGGCTGACTGGCTGACTGACTGACTGACTGACTGACTGACTGACTGACTGACTGACTGACTGACTGACTAACTGACTGACTAACTGACTCGACTGACTGACTGGCTGACTGGCTGACTGGCTGACTGACTGGCTGACTGACTGACTGACTGACTGACTGACTGACTGACTCGACTGACTGACTGGCTGACTGGCTGACTGACTGACTGACTGGCTGACTGACTGACTGACTAAGTGACTCGACTGACTGACTGGCTGACTGGCTGACTGACTGACTGAATGACTGACTGACTGACTGACTGACTGACTGACTGACTGACTGACTGACTGACTGACTGACTGACTGACTGACTGACTGACTATACATGCAGGCAGGCAAGAAGACAAATAGACAGATAGACAGCAAGCATATAGATGACTGACTGACTTACTAACTGACTGACTGACTGACTGACTGACTGACTGACTGACTGACTAACTGACTGACTGACTGACTGACTGACTGACTGACTGACTGACTGACTGACTGACTGACTGACTGACTATACATGCAGGCAGGCAAGAAGACAAATAGACAGATAGACAGCAAGCATATAGATGACTGACTGACTTACTAACTGACTGACTGACTGACTGACTGACTGACTGACTGACTGACTGACTGACTGACTAACTGACTGACTGACTGACTGACTGACTGACTGACTGACTGACTGACTGACTGACTGACTGACTGACTGACTGACTGACTAACTGACTCGACTGACTGACTGACTGACTGGCTGACTGACTGACTGACTGAATGAATGACTGAATGAATGAATGACTGACTGACTGACTGACTGACTGACTGACTGATAAGACCGTCACAGATATATGGATCATTGAAAAGACGTACAAAGAACGAGTCAGTGCTTGATTGATTGGCTGATTATTGATGAGAGGCAGGACGAGAAAAAATGATCACGCAGCCATGGATGGTGGAGAAAGAGACAACGGAATCTCCATTGAACGCATCGGAGAATTAGCGCCTATGCAAATAATTCACACAAAGACGCTCATATCTAAGGCAGGATCGGTCGCAGTGTCTGCTTCCTGTAGACATGAGCGAATGATAAACCAACATCGAAATTGTTTTATCTAGAAGTAGACGGGCAAGTAATTATATTGCGCATCTACTATGAAACTAATTAAGCTGAAGCTTCAGGGCCCATGTTCCCTGCAGAAGGTATACACTCAGACTGTAGACTGTATACAGTGCACAATGAACACAGCCTAAAAACAGAACATTTAGTCAAATGTGATTCATGTATGATGTAATAATGTTCTCATACGTGAAGGGCCCGTATAACAGTTCACAGGGATGGGCAGTAATTGAAATTACGTAATTGAAATTACTTGAAATTGCGCAATTTGTAATTTGTTAATTTGTAATTCAATTACATTTCCCATGTAGGCCTATTTTGTAATTTGAAATTACATTTCATGTCCCAAAGTAATTTGTAATTTGTAATTCAATTACAATTTTCCGAGTAATTTGCCCATCCCTGATATTATAGTTCAAGCTTCAGCGTTCAAAAAAATGTAGGTCCGCCTCTGTTGTAACGTACACTCTGGTTGTTATTGTAATTGGAAACTGATAGAGCGTCGTTTAAAAAAATAAACAGGACGCTCTCTGCGCTAGACTGTTTGATTTTAAAGTCTTTCAGAACAGAAATCGCATCAGTCGAAAATCACAAGAAGAATTGAAGTCATTATCCACTAGGGTTGGGGCGGAAGACATTAATATTTTTTAAAACTTTTTCGAAATTTTTTGACCCATACCAATGATACCATTAGGCAACTTTTGGTTGCTATTACTTTTCGGATTTCTAATTTTCGTGTTTTTCACTCCACCCTATTATGCACATTTTGTCATCTGCTTACTATCCATTTATATTTATGCGATTTAAAATCAGATTAAGGCTGAACTTCGTTATTCAGACAGACTTTCTGACTTTGCCCGCAGGGTCGTATATATCCAGGAAACAATTTCGTGTTTTTTAGTTTTTCGGGAGTTCCATTCGACATGTTAGTATTTCTCTACATTTTTGGTTTTTGATGACCGTAATGCATCTTTTTTTGGAGAGGTAAGAGGTTGAACCCGTAAAGTCCAGACCCCATGCATACGCCCATGTTTGCCCGAGTAAAATAAATGCTTTAAATAATAAATAAATGGATAAAAGGTATAGGCTGCATGCATGGTTTATCAAGAATAAAAATTAATTATAAATGTATCGGTGTGCACGGCATAGCGTAGTGGTTAGCGTGTTGGACTGTGGACTAAAAATATTGGACCGTTGAAAAAATATCTGCTCCCGTCTTCTGTCAACCGAGAGCTCGAGGTTCGAATCCCCACCAAGCAAGGTGAGAAATTTGGTTCGATATTTCTGCTCCCCCGGCCCTATATAGCCAACTCCTCTATATATATGTACAGTGAATGTATACACGCTGTCGGTGGAAAAATGAGACGGCAAGGGACTGACCATGCATGCACCCCCTCCCCCATATGCACTGCAGAGGCTAAGAAAAGGAAGTCGCTAACACTTCATATCCATGGCTGCATTTCGGGCTATAGCTCAAGGAGATCGGGGTTCGAATCCCCGCCAAGCAAGGTCAGAAATTTGGTTGGATATATATTTCTGCGCCCGTTAGCCAACTAAACAATAGTGAGTACATTGTCAGTGGAAAAAAGAGACGGTGATGGACAGGCCATGCACCCACTCCCATATATGCAGAGGCTAAGAAAATGAAGTCGCTAACACTTCATACCCATGCATGGCCGCCGTTCAGGCTAGCTCAAGGAACCTCTCTTCTTCTAAATATATGTATGTCGTTATCTTTGTTTCTCCTCAGCCCGTTAAGCCCCGAGGGATTATTAATTAATCCGTACACCGGTTCAAAAATTCATTGTTAACCTATACACAATTTAAATTATAATTTATAACGTTGCACAAATCTGTGCATTCTAGCGTTGCCAAAATGGAGAAATTGTGTTTTGATGGTGAAGAAATCAGAGGCACAAAAAGAGACACAAAGCAAGCTATAGACAGACAGATCCAGAATAGAGGAATTAGGCATAAAGAGACGGATTTAGCAATAAGGCAGTTACTATAAACACATGCATCGAAAGACGGAGGGAGAGAGGGCGCTCAGGATTATGGAGTATGGACATAAAGACACATGCATACATACATACACACGGACAGACAGACAGAAACAGACAGACAGTTAGAGGCTATCTGTGTTCATAACAGGTATACACTAAAATGGAACAGATGCATGCATGGATAGAGGAAATACAGTCTTTCTGGGCATCCTTAAATATATTCATATGTATATGACCTAATATAGATGAGGCTGAAAACAGTAATAAAGGCGGCGCTATATAATAAACCTGCAAAGAATAGCCTCCATTATTCCCGTGTGCTGTGTTGCATATATGGCCTAAGCATGTCTATATGCAAACAGAAGGATTAGACATCAGAGGAGAAGGCGCGTCCATAGATGCAATAGCTGTTATTGGCCGCCGCCGCTGCCTCGTCTGGTGGAGGCCTCGACTGCAGCGGCAGAAACGGTAGCGATGCCATCCAAAGGAGATTATAACGTTCGGAGAATGATAGTGATTCGATGGATACATTGCGGAATCAAAAACACACACAGACTGTCAGCGGCAGCGCCAGACTGCAAAGGGCTTAGCGCTGAATGCCTGTATTGTCTTTTGGACTGCCACCGAACAATAATATTGTCGGTGCCCGCCTCTGATGTTCGTCTACGTATTATTTCGCCGATTATCTACGGCCTTATAATATACGCGCCACGCAACAATGCGTTTATAAATTTGTTAAACGATTATCTCTCTCAGGACGACAGCGGCTCCGGCCATCTGCAGTTTGCACGCATGCATTTTCGTATCCATTTTCGATGGATTTGATATAAATGCTAAAATACACAGATCTATAGATAGCTGTTATAAATAGCTGTTATATATAGCTGCTGTTATAATTGTAATTGTAATTGTAATTGAACATTTATAAAGCGCCACCCAGAGATTCAGAGGCGCTCCCGAGTCCCGAACCATGCAAGTCAGTGCTATCACTAATAAATTAAATGGACTTTTATGTGTTTCCAAAACAGGGATATATGTATTATTTATTATATTAGAGCTGCTGATTTTAATTAATGGATTAATCGTTTAAATATTTTATCTTTTTTTTACTTATTTCATGATGTCGAGCGGCTCATTTCCGGAGCAAACAATATGGCGAACAAATTCGAATGACAATGAGAAACATTTGAGTGGAAAGTTAAGCGATCATTTTGCTTTTAAGGTAAATACCGGTGGAAAAGTCGAAGATGGCGACAAAATTAACTGTCTTCATTGCAGCAAACGGTTCGCTTACCGTGCACGGATCAAACGTATTGCTGACTTTTCATTCATTCATTAACTCATTTATTCATTCCGGAGATTTATATAGCGCCTTTTCAAGAAGCCTACTCAGAGGCGCTCCCAGCCCAGCCACGGCCAAAGAGAAACGACTTCTGCAGTTGGTAGGAAGCAGGCAAATTATTCCTGCTGGGCAGTAAGCGTAACGTAAGCCAGAGCCCATTCCAAGTGGAGGGGCCAACACCCGAGAAGGCTCGACGCTGTCTGACCGAGGAGCGGGTCCGAGGGACCAATAGCTCCCCCTTAGCCGCAGAGCTCAGAGCTCGACGAGAGGCTAAGTCGGAAACCGGGCGACAGAGATCAGACAAGTAGGACGGAGCACTACCAGTGTCACACCTTCAGCATGTGGAAAGATTGAAGCTTCTTTTTAAAAAGAAAGTAGTAAATGACTCAGAGACTGCATTTTAAACAGTTTTTCACACTTTACGTAACAGACACCAAATTAATCGAATTTAATCTATTAATCAAAGAGTCAAATTTAATCGATTAATCGATTTTTTAAAATAAGTACCAGTCCTATATATACAGTCCTATTATATATATATATGTATATGTGTATATATATTATATATATATTGGCATACATATAATATGACTATATATATATATATATATATATATATTGGCATACATATAGTATGACTGTATATATATATATATATATATATATATATATATATATAAAGACCAAGCAACGTCTAATCATCAATTCATACACATGTTGCACTCGATGTCATGGCAAGTTGTCCGTTTCCGATGGAAAACATCATGGACGCCGTCCGTGCAGGACTTCGAATGCGAACCGCGATGAGGGTCGACTGCATGTCCTCCTTTCCCGTCTGAATTAAGTTTCGTATCGATCGCCACCGTGACTACTTAGGATAATGGCGTTTATTGAAGTCATTAGATTGGCCTGCCCTTGGTACCGTATACACAGTCGTCTATAGTCCGTACGGATTAACGGTGGCCACGTTGCTGAAAAGCGGTATTATTCGAGGCTCTACCATGCCCAGTGTCCTCCGAATGAACGCGAACTGAAGCTCTATACACGGAAAATCTGTCCGATGCACAATGCTCGCTGTGCCGCACCATGAATCGAGCATTATGGCCATTGTCCCTGGGTCACAGAGGCGAGCACAATGCACGCCTGCTCGCCACGCAGACCGTCGCATTGTAATGCTCGCTTAGGACTTTGTATGTTTTTTTCAAGGCGCGCAATTACATGGCCAGTGCGGCGGAATATATACACACACACACGTTATCTCTCGTCGCTATGGTCCATGCAACCACAAAGGCGCTATATAAATGGAAAGAGCGGCCACAGATAGTCTATTAAGGACTGAGTGGAAAGCGGAAAAAGGTTCAAACTGGAGGGTGCAGACACTCGAGGTCTAAATGCGCGGCAGTCGTATAGCTGAGAGCTCTAAAAGCCACAAAGGCTCGAACGAACAGAATACATTATATATATATATATAATATTTTATATATATATAATTACACTGTAAATGTGCCCTATATATATATATATATATATATCAGTTTACACTGTAAATGTGCAGAGATTTGTGCAAGTGTAGGCTTTTGTATACTAGCCGTCGTAAATTATGTATTCGAGTGTCATGCATATATTAAATCAACGTAGGCCCTATTACTGAATAATAGCCTATACGGAATACGCGTGTCTCATGACATGCACTGCTTGCGTTTGTATAATTATTAACTTAAGTACCTATACGAGAGGAGAACATTATGACTGTACTTTGTTATTTCAATAGAATAATGCGAATATGAACTATAATCCATTTGTCAACTCATGAGAATAAACGATTATACACATATAGAATAAAATGTAGGAATATGTGTGTGTGTGTGTGTGTGTGACTGAGGCTGTGTGCGTGTGCGTGTGTGTGTTCTATTTCATTTCAGAACGTCACTGAGCGAGGCCCGCGCAGAGCTGGTTATGGGCCCTGCAGGCTAGATGGGATATGCAGCCCCCATTAATTTCAAACTGCAGTGCTCGTTAAGTATTTTGGTAAACAATCAGTGCTAATTACATATGATTTCTGTATAGGCCAAATATACGTGTACGTTACATTAGCGTGTATGAATATGATGTAATTACAATTTACCAGTAACAGACAACTTGAGACAAGAATAAAAGAATTAGAACGATTTCTATTCTGTATTCGTTATTTCAGAATATGCAGATCAGAATGGTCATCAGAAACTCGTCCCTTCTTCGCATTCAGAAATGCTTTACGTGCTTTTCTTTGTGCAAATTCATTAATAACATCAGAGAAACTTATAGCAACTTTGTCCAATCTCAAGTTCAATATTTCACTACACCGTGAGGCATAAAAAAGGAAGCCCCTGGAAAATCGCTATTATTTTAACAATATTCAAACAATGTCAATGAAATTCATGAAAGTTATAGCTAAATAGCAGGCAATGTAAAAGAATTTACAGTTTGTACTCAAACTGTCCGCCTTTAGCTTCTACGCATGCGCGAAGTCGCTTGCGCCATTCACGCATCGCCGAGTCAATAATTCGTTGGTCAAGATCGTTCCAAGCTTGCATGATTCGCTTACGAAGATCTTCAACATAACGGACCTTTATTTTGTACACCATTTCCTGCATGCATCCCCATATTTTATAATCTACGGGATTCAGATCGGGGCTTTTAGGTGGCCATAGTGTAGGAATTATGAAGTCAGGAGTTTCATTCGTCAGAAGTGCAACCGTTTCTCGAGCTCTGTGCGCTGGAGCACAATCTTGCTGGAAAATGTAAAATTCATCGAATTTTCGAATTTCAGGTAGAAGGTCTTCCATGAGTAAAACATCTCTGTAGTATTGGCCGTTGATTTTTACCCCTGGTTCAACAAAGTGAATTGACGTGCACCCCAGAGAAGAAACACCGACTGACACCATGCATCAGGGATTTGCTAAACGTCGGACGTGTGCGTAAAAGGCGGTCGGCTGCAATATCACTCTTTCGAGTTTCCAACTGCTACATACAGACGATCATTTTGAGTATTGCTAGGAGAAGCAACTGTGAATAATTTTTCGTCAGTAAACCAGATGAAATGCACTAGGCTAGCTGGGTACCGACGCAACAAAAGGCGACTGCGGTGCGTGAATGGTGCAAGCGACTTCGCGCATGCGTAGAAGCTGAAGGCGGACAGTTTGAGTACAAACTGTACACATTTTTACAATGCCTGCTATTTAGCTATAAATTTCATGAATTTCATTAACATTGCTTGAATATTGTTAAAAATAATAACGATTTTGTAGGGGCTTCCTTTTTTATGCCTCACGGTGTATAAATGTTCTTCGGTAACACAGCATCCACTTTGAAATTAACATAAGAAATTCTTTTCAGAAGAAGCACTTCACTCTGAATGTCCCTTGAAATATGACTTGTAGGCTTCATATACATGTACAGTATATATGCTATCGCAGCTGAAATTGAGTAGATTTTTGTAGCAACTCGTTCTCATCTAACTGCTTAAAGTCCCACAAGAAATCACAAAGTTCACAGATGTCCCCGCAGAGACCCAGACTGAGAAAATGGACGACGTTTAAGGCCATCGTTAACAAACACAATTATGTTGAAGAGCATGCACATTCACCCTGAAGTAACTTTCGGCATCCTTTTGAGCTGGGTACCGGGCCCCTCCCCCTCCGCATATGACTCGACGAATATCCGGACGTGCGTCATCTTCTACCAGTGAGGCACTGCTCATCGGCATCGTCACCGTGTTTGCGAACGCTGTCACCTGTCGTCGCCATGGGCGTCGAGAGAGAAGGCGGGCCCCGGGGCAGACACTTCTCAGAGTCTATCAGGGCCCCTTGTTTTTTCGATTTTATCTGTAAGCCCGAATCTGATATAAGACTGTAAAAAGGCGATCAAACTACATTTAATGAATAATAATAATGGTAATATTAATAATAGTGAAAGTAAATGTAAAAATCAATTTTAAAAGATCCATCTCTGACTCTAATTATAAAGAAATTTAAAAAACATGAAAATGTCATTAGCTATAGGCTATGTGAATGTGATAAATGATTTTAATTTTTACAGTTTCAAGAGAGCCGTATAGTAGATACTATTATACTAAATAAATGCAGGCCTAATTAAATGACTACTTAAGTGTAGGCCTACTTATTAAGTATGCATGTAGTAAAAATGTGATTGCGGGCTTTCCGGCTTGCAAACAATTCGATCACGACACCGAAGTCTAATATTCTTGCTAGGCAGGCATGAAACTGCTTCCATACCCATTTTCAGGCTCTACGTCAACTTGACTTGTGACAGTTATCGCATTATGATTATGATGTCCAATCTCAGGAGGTGAGGATATGTCACTTGCAATGTCTACATGCATAGACTACATCAACAACTCGCTCTGTGCCATGATCATCAACTCCAAAAGCCTACTACTACTATTACTACTAGCGATGATATTGTCAGCTTGATTTGCTGCATCATTCGCTTTTGATAAAATTGAAAATCCAAGACTGAAGGATTGTATTCCTGACTTTCGCTAATCTTTCTTTCCTTTTTGAGCTCCAGATTTCTGATGGTAATTCATCGTCTAATTTGTCAACTTAAAGGAATATAATCTATTGGTAATTTGGTATCAATTATTTATTATGACAACTTATATCCAGTTGTAAGTTCAAGTATTATTTATTTGGATAATAACTCAAATTTCAATTCATAAATTTACATCCAGTTAAAGATTTTATGGCTGCCAGAAAACCAATAGGGCCTAAGCCTAATTTATTCTAGGCCGACTGATGATGAATCTCAAATATAATACTGATAGCAGTCTTTTTTAAATTAAAGTTATTCAACTATAATAAATATGACCACAACAGTTGTGACTTAAATAACTGAAATATATAGGATAACCTTTATCAAGCAGTAGCGTCACTAGCGTGGCTAGTATTTTTACCATAGGGGTGCGTACTGCGAAGTACTGGACTGCTGGGCTACGCATGTGATTCTGGTGGAGTATGAAATTCAGTCAGAAATCAATATTTGTCTGCATTAGGCTACTGAACTTTGCACTAACAGCTAGACCGAAATTATTCTGATGCGGAGTGATACCCAACGTCTGTTTAATACTGTGCTCGCGCCTTTATTCTTTGACTGAACACTGAAACAACTGTTACTATGTTAATGACAGAGCTACTAAATCGTTTTCGTTGAAAACATTGCCAATAGAATTATCTATAGTGCTAACTAACCTCTTCAGTCCAATTTTCACTGTCACATTCGTTACTGTCTTGCTTTTCTGGCAGAGATTCAATAGGCCGGTTTCTATATTATAAAGCTTCATCAACTAGCTATTAAATTGAAGAATTTAATTGAAATCGCTATTTTGTTTAAAAGTAAACGAATGGATTAGCATCATTAGCGACTGTATTCTGAACATGAATAACTACTTTCACAATAGATAGACTTGAAGACTTGTGAGAGAGAGAGAGACAGAAATACACAGAGAGAAATAGAGACAAACAGACAGACAGACAGACAGAGAGAGGAGCGCGAGAGAGAGAGAGCGAGAGACAGAGAGAGACAGACAAACCGACAGAGACAGACAGACAGAGACAGAGAGCCAGACAAGGCAGATATTATTTCCAGCATTCCTCAGCCCTGGAGATGAGTGATGGTAAAGCCGAGGTAAATGCATGGTATGCGGTTGTTGTAGATCTGAGGGGAGAATCTCTTGCCCTATTTTTATTGTTGTTCATCCGAATGAAAGTATCTTCGTGTGCAACTGTGTTCGCTTCTACTGTGGGTCAAATACTATGACACATCGGGTGACAAATATATGCAGACACCATACATACAGTATTACGTCTGTGGCCCTGCCCCTGTGTATTATGATTCATCAAGCATCCGTCATATAGAGACTGCATTGGGCCAAAACCCACAGGTTTTATCAGTTTGAGCAAAGTTGTAGACATTTCCGGGTCCTTGCCATAGAACCGGGCCCCCCAAAACCCACAGGTTTCTTCAGTTTGAGCAAAGTTTTAGACATTTCAGGGCCCCTGCCATAGAACCGGGCCCCAGGGCAGTAACCCCCTGACCCCCCTCTCATCGGCCCTGGTCGTCGCTCTACTCTATCGACGCAACGTGGCTCAGAGACTCTGAACATCCGTGCCATCTGCTAGCTTTCAACGGGAATCCGTTGGCTGGTTCCACGTGTGTGCGTGGGCTCGCGCCACTGGTGACTCTTCTAACTTACTGTGCATTGTTTTGATAACTGATGTACTAATAATAGCGTTCGTAATGACACTTAACATCATAATGGGCTAGAGCAGAGAGCGCCTCTGAGTAAGTCTCTTGAATAGGCGCTATATAAATTCTCAGAATGAATCAGAATGAATATAATTATGTGGGTTCATGGGCGTAGCCAGAAAAAAAATTCGGAGGGGTTTTAAGATTTCGGGGGGTTTTCCATTGAAAATCGTCGCAAAAATCCAGGTTTTTTGGTATTTTGCATGTAAATGCATGAAACATATTTCGGAAACTTATTTGGGGGTTTGAACCCGTAAAACCACCCCTAAATACGCCCATGTGTGGGTTTCCCTCCATTTTCTCGCCTGCGAACCGAGCTATATATAATTGATGAAGCATTTTACTGAGGCAATTGTGATTTTTAATTGTAATCAGAGCTGTGTATATTTGACTCTTAAACAGAAGTGTCTGAATAAGGCGTTAAGTGCATCCCGTTCATGTATTTTGATTTGTTCGTTATCTATTCCGATATATATATATATATATATATATATATATATATCGGTTTAATTGCCATTATAATGTCATCGATTTGAGATTCTTTCTATATCCGAGATATTCCACCGCATGTATGTATAGCCTATATATATATCGATATATATATATATATATATATATATATATATATCGATGATCCATTTACAATATTTAACTGCACGCATGGAGATGTATTATGGACATATTACCAGTCTATCGTTGATAATGACTTTGCACGAAGTCACTGCAGGCAAGGTTGCGCTCGTTTAGCACTTGGATGGGTAAACGTTCGTGGAACACATGTAACCCATGCAGGTAGAATTCAATCAGTCTTTCCAACTCTTCGGGGTCAGTTAATGACAGTTAAGCATGCTTGGGGCTTAAAGCAATAAATCGGAATTTATATAGCGCCCCATCGAGATCTACGCAGAGGTGCTCCGGACCCAGGCCAGACGGAAGAGAACAGTCTTGAGCAACTACATGTTTGAACGGAGAGGAGGGCACCCTGGAGGAGGAGACGCATCTCCATGCAGGGGAAGTCCGTTCCATGTTGTTGGTCCGATCACGGAGAATGCCCCGGCTGCATACAGTAGCCGTGCGAGCAAAATGAACAGCCAGGGTCTTGTGACTCCTGTCAGGCTGTCACTGATGTGCAGTGTTTCGATAAGTATACCCTTGCAACATTAATTACAGTCAAACACCAAAACTACTGGGACAAACCCTAAAACTATACTGCATGGGGCAAATCCTAAAACTACTGGGGCAAATCCTAAAACTACTGGGGCAAATCCTAAAACTACTGGGGCAAATCCTAAAACTACTGGGGCAAATCCTAAAACTACTGGGGCAAATCCTAAAACTACTGCCATGGGGCAAATCCTAAAACTACTGGGGCAAATCCTAAAACTACTGGGACAAACCCTAAAAATATACTGGGACAAACCCTAAAACTATACTGGGGCAAATCCTAAAACTACTGGGGAAATCCTAAAACTACTGGGGAAATCCTAAAACTACTGGGCAAATCCTAAAACTACTGGGGCAAATCCTAAAACTACTGCCATGGGGCAAATCCTAAAACTACTGGGGCAAATCCTAAAACTACTGGGACAAACCCTAAAAACTACTGGGACAAACCCTAAAACTATACTGGGGCAAATCCTAAAACTACTGGGGGAAATCCTAAAACTACTGGGGGAAATCCTAAAACTACTGGGGCATTTGTCCCAGTATAGGCTACTTATACAGTTAAAATCTGCACTGTATAGAGTTTACTGGGTGTTTCTTCTATCCAAATATAGGATGCACACGAACTCACTTTGAAGCGTTACCGTTTGAACTCTTGTCATGTTGGTGCACGCTTAAGAATCTCTTAGCTATAGGCTACGTCTATAGTGATGGGCACTAACTAATTGTTTTAGTTAAACTATGACTATTCTTCAACTTAAATATAAAAGTTTAACTAAAAGTTGGCAACTGATTTTGTAAATTAGATAACTAAACTCAAAATATTTAGTTAAACTTGTTCCAACTTTTTAACAAACTTTTTCGCAAACATTTTCACAATGACAGAGGTTAAGTGAACTAATAATAAATGCAGAGCGTCAATGACAATTTCACTTTCAAACTATGTAATGTGTACAGTACACATTACATAGTGTACTACAGTAGGCCTACTATAGACTAATAGTCCTATAGTACAGTTTTACTAGAAAATCATGAAGAAAGTTGCTAATCGTGCAATGCAATGCAGTTCACTTGACTTGAGTAATAAAACCATGCAGTTACTTACGTCACTGCGGAAGATAGTTGCTGATTTTGTTACTTAGACCTTTTAGTTAATAACTAAAAAATATTAGTTAAACTTTGGTTTTAACTAAACTATTTTATTTTAGTTAAACTCCTGCCTTAGCTAAAAAAATTAGTTAAACTAAAAGTTTGCAACTTTTTAGTTAACTTTTGCCCATCACTGGGTATATCAAGGTATATAATATATTATGGTCTGTAAATAGCTATATATGCGTGTGTATACTGTATAGCCTATAGTGTACTTATACATGTACATAGTCAAAACCGAATCTGTTAAATCACGTAATATTACCCAACGCCATCTGCATATAACCTACAGATGCAGTTTATTCCAATCAATTTTGCAGAATTTATATACATATATTATAATATACAAAATAATTAAAACATAAATTATAAGTTGGAACTGATTTTCGTTACAATAATTATAATGACACCCAGACTATTGTCATTGAATGGACGTCGTTGTTATAATCAACAGGGAAGTTAGACAGAATTTGCACTACATGCACGCGAGATCTGATCAATAAACAGGAAACTCAGTGAGGGGATTCAGTGCATTAGGAGGGGGGGCGTCACTGGAAAATACGAACTTTTAGCCCAACGGCAGATCAGCCGAAACAGATGTGTTAACCCAGAGCTGTACATACAATACAATGTTGCCTATATATAGCTATTCTAAACTGGGACAAACTGAAGCGGATCCAATGAGCATGCACTATATGGATTTAACTGATTTCTAACTTAGAGCAATACACATGCACATGCATGAATATATCACTAAACTTTGACTTCAGTAAAATTCGCGACATGTATTCAGAAACCATGCAGTTGTTCTAAAGTTGACTTTAATTCAGCGCATTAACCAATCTTTCCGTAGGCCTAATGATCTGTTCTATACATGGGTAACCCTGTCAGCGGTCCCTTAATGGTTTCTCACCCTTTGCTTTTTGTCGGCTAATGTAGCCTATAATCTATTTGTATAGATCTGTTGTAAGATACTTGAAGCAATAGCATTTTTGGCTTTGCTTGGTTATGGTTATAATAATAATAATAATAATAATAATAATAATAATAATAATAATAATAATAATAATAATAATAATAATAATAATAATAATAATAATAATAATAATAATAATAATAATAATAATAATAATCTTTTCTTTATTGAAGCGCCTGACAAACTCCCTGCGCTGTACATTTACATGTTAGGCAGTTGAAACAATTCACAGGAACACAAATGACAGAAGACATAGATCTTAACCACTAACAGAACAGACAGCCTGCAATACACGGCGCTATAATAGCATATCCGCCTATAGTGCGCATATACGGACTCGATCTCGGTACCTCTCGGTACCTCTCGCTCTCTATGCCAGTGTGTTATCCAATAGGCAGTATGGCTTCGCTGGATGTTGTAATGCACGTTTCGTTTCTATATCTGTTATCTGCATTGTGTCCCGCAATCGTAATCGTAATCGTAAGCTCTAAATTTCTATAGCTAAGCGCCGGGCACCGGTTTATTCACGAGCACTGATATTACACAACAACTGAATGCAGTGTGCCCTATTCGGTACCTCATTCAGTGTGCTCCTCGATATATGTTCGCAACCCATGAAGGAAGGTTCGACCACGTATATATATGACCGGCTGTATAATAAAGAATAGGTAAGGAATCTAAGTTAATGGAATTGCATCAACATAACAATCATCATAATCATAATCATCATCGTCGTCGTCGTCGTCGTCGTCGTCATCGTCATTGACATCGACAGCAGTTTTACGTAAGTTCTGTTTATCTGATTTTTAAAGGCCGAATTAAGGTAAGTTATTAATTACAATTCTACAATAGCAAGCATTTTTATAAGTCATTCCGTCCATGCATTCAATATCAAACTTCCATTAATAACATATGCTCTTAATTTGCTCTGTGTCGCCTCTACATACATGTATGTATTAGGCCTACAGGCCTATATATAATCAGGTCTGGATCAAATCTGTTGAGTTTTCCTGAAGAAGTACCATATAAATAAGCTATTACAATTACAATATTATATTCTGTAAGCGTTTGAAGACCATTCTGTTAATTGTATCTTTTTCGTTGAAAACTTTCAGCTCGGCAGCGCTTCTGATGAATTTCCATTGAAGAGGCATTAATTATAACAATTAAATAAACATTTATGTAGCGCCTTAAACAGAGTATTTCTATATATATATATTATATATATATATATATACATAGAGAGAGAGAGAGAGAGACAGACAGACAGACAGACAGACAGACAGACAGAGACAGAGACAGAGAGAGAGACAGAGACAGAGACAGAGACAGAGACAGAGACAGAGACAGAGACAGAGACAGAGACAGAGACAGAGACAGAGACAGAGACAGAGACAGAGAGACGCAATGTTAGTCTGCAGAACGGTATAGAAATGGTGTGACTTTGTAAAATGACTATTATAGCGAGTGTTATATTCGTGGATGCGTATCAGTTTCGTCATCATGACTGATAACGTTTCTGGTTGCTCGTCTTCAAATGTCAACTGCTTTAGTTAGTGACATTGCCGAGAGCCAGCAACGAGTCGAAGATATAGTCTGGTCTGATATGTATATAATATGATATCGTGACGCTTATCTTTGCTTTGAATATTTCTACTGTTAATTGTAGCGGAGATCTGTACAGTACATGTATTTATCGATGAGCGTTCGAAATGCCTCAAGTCCCCAGGTAAGGTAATTTAAGTTTATGCAATGGCATATATGACAGTGCGAGTTAAGAAAAGTTAAGCCCAGGAGTGGTACGATAAGGTTATAAGTATGGTATTGTAATATAGGTACGATAAGACAAGGCTGCATGCTACGAGCATATACACTGTTAGAAGTAATGGTTTTGTATATGGTATGTAAATGGTATTCCATCCGTGGTCTCTATCTCTACCCTATTAAGGTATACTGGAATACCATTGACAAATGGTATTATGGGATACCACTTGGGAAGGTTTTCAGATGGTAATAAAAAGGTTTGTTACAAAACCAAAACCGTTATAATATGGTTTTAGTAAGGTATTCTACTAAATCATTGCATTGGGTTTTTAAATGGTAGTAATAGAGTTATGTTCAATACCTCATGAAATGATATTTTACCAGGTATTCAACTAGTGCCTTGTAAAACCATTGGAGAATTGAAAAGGTATTGTGATATACCATAACCAGTGGCGGTTCTAGGAATTTCGCTTTGGGGGGACTAAATCGGGGCTAGAAAAATATTGGGGGTCCTAAATTTTCCACGAAAATTCTGACGACCATATTAAAAGACATGACGGGTGTTTGACATTTTCGCGCCCACTCCACCCACTACTCTAGCCGCCAGGCCCTACACGGGTATATTACATTAACGTGTTACTTTTACAACGTGTTACTCCCATCATGCACCGGATAAAAAGTACTGTTATTCACAATATTGTATATTACATGAGCAACAGGTACATCAATATACACAATGCAATAATAATAATAGTGTCTCTGTTGAGAAAAATGTATAAAATAAATTGCATTATGGAACCAAAAAGCAGTATGAGTTCAGAAATAATAATGCTAGTGTTCAGAACTTGAAAATTAGCCGTCGAAGTTGAAGGACTACGCAGAAAAAGGCATTAGTCGCAAGTCGGTCGGTAGGTATGTAGAAGAGGCAAAAGTAACCAATGGCGGAGGTTACTCCAATTGCCAGAGTCGGTCGTCCTCCACCGAAACCAAAACACTCGGCATATTTACTTAACAACTTTCTCCGCCAAATGTCTAACTACGCCTGGCACGGAAACCTTGCACCCCATGCAATACTTTTCGATGAAGAGGCAGGTGCGACTCATCGTCTCAGGATAACGGACTGAAAAAACCCAGAACACAGCGTACCAGGCTTCAAACGCCTTTGTGTACGAAGACGTAACGAGCAGTTCGATGTTGTCGAAGTGCAGAGTCCACTGCTGGCTGCCACTGACCGACACGATGGATGGTACTGGATTACTGGTGCCCTAAAAAATTCAAAAGCCACAACAACCTCAACAATGGGGAAAGGTTAATCTCTTTATAGTCTCAACACACCATGGGCCAGGCTTTTCTGCGCCACCAGTCGTGTACATGTAATACAATACAATCAGGTTGCAACTCCGCCACGAGGGGAACCTATCGCGCCGGTCCAAAGCCCGGGTAAAGGAGGAGGGTTGACCTGAGGAGAGTGGGCGTCTCCCAGGTCGTAAAAACCAACAAGGTCTGAAAATCCTATATCAGAAAAGAAAAGAGACAATCATGCAGAAGGCAATAAGGCGGAAAATGGGCCTGTTTGGACATATCGCTAGAATGAGTGACGACAGGAAACTCAAAGCAGTGGTGTTTGGAGTAATGGATGGGAAGAACAAGAGAGGAAGACCACGTAGAGAATGGACAGACGACATAGAAGACTGAGGTCAAGACACTCTGCAAAGACTGTATCATATGGCGCAGTACAGAGACGGATGGAGAAGGAGAATCAAACTGACACTGGAGGCCTATGAGCATGAAGCTCATGGTTCATGATGATGATGATGCATGGTTTTAGATGCATTTTTTGCATACTAACTTACAAAAAGTTAAAATTGCAACAAGCAACAGTGAGAATTACATTACCTGCATCGATAATTGTCCACATTGGACTCGCTATAACACGGATCCGGTACACTCGATATTATGTTATATATATATGTACTGTAATGGTTCAACATACCTTGGCACGCTCCAAGAAGATGGAGTCGGTCTTGTCCGCGAGGTAGAGGGCCAGGACTCTCACTCCCAGAATTACCGACAATCCTGTCAACAACAAGATAAAGTTACAGTTAATCACCCAATTTATATCCTGCAACAAATATCCTTTTAACTCGCAACATAATGTTCATTAATAATTTTAACGACCACAAAAAGGATGTAAGCCTGACTGAACCTTGGCCTAGTGGACGCCACCTGGATTGAACTAGGACCACATCTGTATGTGAAGCCACAGCTTAACTGCTACACTACATCACCTACAATTAGTATAACAACTGTACATAAAGAATGTGCTTAAGAATGTGTTTGTAACTATGAATAACAGCACACAGACAAAAAAGTATAGTAAATATTCAGCAGTGGCATTATAATCTACAATATAATCATAAACAAGGTCTTTACAATAAATAATATGGCAATTAGTGAGAAATAACCTTTGTGAGCTTCCTCATCAAGAGTCTCGTCCATCCTGCGACTGTGCTCACACAAGATAGACTGCAAGGAATCTGCCTCGGAGCCCCGACGGAACTTCTGCTTTGCAGCGATGACCAGAGCAGCGCTGAAGTCTCCGAGTCGTTTGACGGCTCGGACATCAACGTTGTAGAGGTTCATCGCGTCACCCACGAGCTGCAAAGTAATTTTCATACTTGCATTTTTAACATGTGCAGAATCCAGTAATTATTCTAGACACTTGCAGTTCAAACAGTACCAAATCTTGGATTTTGATGTGGCCTCGCATAACCACTTGGCCATCATGGAAAGCAAAACAGTTCCCTTAACAGCACTTTCAAACCATAAGTTGGGTCTCTCGTTTCCATAGCCTAGTTTACCAATGGACCGTATGCTGCAACGGGTCAACACAAAAGGTTTAAAATCAATAGCATGAGACCTTGACAAGAATGCACTAACATAATGATGTTGGCGGAGGCACGGAAATGACTCAAGCACTGAACTGACTGGTATGTAGTGAAATGATGGAGAGTTACCAGGACGTCTTGGTTCAAAGACAATTTCAATTGGCTTAGCAAATTGGAAATTGTCACAAATAAATCTGTTTAACTTGTAGTCAGTATTTATATGTTGGAAAATATCATCAAACATCGAGGTCTCATTTAGAAAAATATGTCCCATACCTGCTGATGGCGAAGTAATGCTTTGTTCTTCACAAACAGTTAAGAAAACTGACTTGTATGTGTCATGCAATTGTGAAACCAATAACTGCATTTCGTCAATAATATCTTGTTGTACACACACTGGCAGAATGTGTTTTTCTCTCAATTTAAGAATAGAGAAGGCCATGTGCTTTTCAAGGTCACTTACCGTCTGGTCAAGCGAGGCAAGTGTACATTTCTGATCATAAAGAATTTCCGTAGTACAAGCATGTGCACAACCTTCTTCAGTAGTAATTATTGCAACATTATCAAGACTTTCCACATCACTGGCGTCAATAACCGATTCAGACTCTGCAGTTTGAACATTCTTGTGCTTTGCCGCCACATGACGAACAAAATTCCTTACCTTATGGAACGTATCATTGCAACCTTCAATATTGCACGTGACATAGAAATGTGCAAATTTCTCGTGAAACAATCTTAAATGCTTACTGTACCGATACAGTGTTGTTTTGACAATGCCACAGTGCGTGCAAGTATACATCATCATGCAGTTCTGGTATGATCATAAGTGAAAAATTAACTAAATGAAATGTTGAGTAATGTTTAGCATTCACCTAAGAATTTGGGTTTGTAAGCACCAAAGCCGTGCTGGTCCAACCATACACCGACTTGCTCTTCCGTCCATGTCGATGCGTCCTCCATTTAAAAACACGCCTGCAAAGTCAACATAAAGTTACAAGGATTATTACTAATGACAGATATTAAATAATGGTCAGTGTTAGGATGAGATCGGCGATCTCATTTTATAACATGTTGGATAAAATGAGCTCGGCTATATTCAACCACCTACGGACAAAACTAACCCTAACACTAACCCTAAGACTAACCCTAACCCACCCTCACGACACTTAAACTAACCCTAAACGACCCTCGCCGTGCTTAAATTCTAGGTATAAAGTTTTTGATGCGGTAAGGTCGCCATTTCGAATACTGATGCTGTTGCGATGGACACGCGACGTGATTGGTCGACGTCGCCCGATCTCGTGTTAACACCGCTAAAATTAGATCGCCGATTTCGTTTTATAATTATTCATAAATAATACACGAGGAATACACAAAACAAATAGGGCCGGCGTTACTAAGCGCGCATCCTACTAAATTTCCGGCCGGCCGTTGCGGCCTTCAATCAAACCGTAATGGAGTAACAGGCTGAAACTCGGCTACCACTGTGGGCCTCCTGTCACATTAATCAAATTCCCGCCATTAGTAATAGTCGTCGTTACATGGTTCAGTTTATTAATATTTTGTGACAGAATATGAGGATAATGATAACCCGACTAAAATCAATGGGCACACAACACATGCATTGCAAAAAAAATTTGGATTTAAAAAGATTAAAACATTAAAACGTACCTTCTCTCTCAGTGATCACAGACGAAAAGACAACTTCCGTTGCAAAAATAATTTACGAAAGCTACTCTTAAACAAGTAAGTAAAAATAAATTTCTATGACGCATCGCAGAGTGCCCTTATGCGCCGCATTTATATTATAACGCGCGTCAATATTGAAATATATACATAATATAAAAATCATAAAATTAAAATTATAATACTATGCTCTTATCCTTACCTCCGGCCTCCGTTAATTTTGTCTTGAAATAAAATTTACATTCCCTGTGCATCCAGAACTTTTCATCTGTTTTTAATCATATTAACAGTGGAATAATTAGCTTTAACTAGACGTTAATTCCTATAAACTCCAGCGTTCTTATATAGGGCCTAGCATAAATGTGTGCTCAACATATAATACAATAATGTTATTCAACGGTTGAATTGACTATATTTGGAGTCAAATTAAGTATATTCATTCATTCATATCGAACATTTATATAGCGCCCCTTCAAGAAAACTGCTCAGAGGCGCTCCCAACTCCAGCACGGCTAAAAAGAACAGTCTTAAGATGAGAAAAGAAAGTAAGAGAAAGGGTCCTGCATGGGGAAAAGGCGAAGCTCCGAGCGCGCATGCATGCATACATGCATGGTTGTGTAGAAATCTATAAAAACCAGTGGCATTTGTAATATAGAATTGCTTGGACAATCACCAGACATATATATAGCCGTAATGTCGACAGGACTCCACATTCGTAGGCCTATGCCCATTGCAAATGCCTCGTACATATGGAGAATCTGCGTGGCATAAACATCGAGGATGGTCCGTTAAGGTAATTTCAAGAACCATTTCAAATGGTTTAGAAACGGTTTACTGCTAACAAAAACCGGATAGGTATTCTATCAGCTGGAAAACCTTGAGTACTTTATAATACCATTAAAAAACTATTTAAAAAACCTCTACTTCTAACAGTGTAGGGCAAAAGAGATATACATGTATGCGATGAGAGAAATATATAATTATTAATTAAATATTCACTCAGGATCTGGAAGGCGGCGGAATGACGTGGGACGATGCTATGCTGGCCGCGGAAGACAGGATAACGTGGAGAGGCTGTGTCGCCCGATGCGCTGCCAGCGCGAGGAAGGACTAAGTGCTAAGTAAGTAATTAAATATCAACCCCATGTATAATTGAAATAATAAGTTTATAATGAGCCTATTTGACAAAAGATTGACGGAATGTTCAGTTCTAATGTATTGATTGTCTTGTGTATAATGAAACGCATTGATTTTGGCCATTATTAACAGCCAGACATGTTTTTTTACTTCGCAAGAGAGGACATCTTTTCATGCTGCCTTTTGTAAAACCTAAATTGTTTAAAAGTAGTTTGGTTAATCGATACATCTAAGTCATATTTAGTTGTGCAAGTGCTACTTTGTAATATATAATCATTTCTCATAGCTGTTTTAGCTTATTTTGAAAAGGTACCGTATGCAATCGTTGTGTATATTATGCATGGTCCTACACAATATAGGCTAATGCATGTGCACTTTTTAGATCCAAATAAAGGCTACTTACTTATTTACTTACTTGTTGTGTTATTAACAAATGAAGCTGCTTATGGTTGTACTTCCTTCCAAGACGAGAGTATGCATCCAGGAGCATCATAAACTCTTTGGATAACGACAGTGTCTACTACCATCAGCTATACTAGGCTCACATTACGTGCAAGTGTGGTTCAGGCAGCCCCACATGTGCATACAGGCGACTTTGTATACCTACACATAGGCCTATATGTGAACAATGGAAAATTCGTGGCCTCGTTGCATGTAGACTGCGTAGCCTCGAGGTTCATTAATATCTCAGCAGCAGCAGCAACGAAGAGGCCACCTGTCAAGGACGTGACATGGGCGTGGCGGGTAAAGACGACAGGTGCGATGGAGTCGCCAAGTGCGTTTCATCTATATATGCGTCTTCGTATATAGTCAGCAACAGCATCCAGGTACACACAGACACACACATACACATACAAATACACATACACAAGGATATGCACACACAAGAGCAGTTTCCTACCTGTATGAAAGCCGTTCCATCGTTACCTACCAAACACCGACTCGATCAGTCAGTCAGTCAGTCAATCAGTCAGTCAGTGAGTCAATCGGCCAGTCAATCAGTCGCAGTCAATGAGTCAGCTCAAGAATCGAACCGCCACAGCTGCTAACGGAGTGAGGCCGCTTACGCTTCGAGAGTTCCTATAGACGTATTATAAGGGGCACTCTCTCTCCCTCTGTTTGGCTCCGAGTCGTAGCGTTGTTGTTTTATGTACGACTCGCACTTATTGATACGACGTGCAAACTGGCATCGCCGATCACCACTCTGCGTCTGCGCAGCGCCAAGCTCCCATTGGTCCAAACCGCCTGTCAGTCAGCGCGGGGCGTGTCTCGTTACGATGGCGATGGCCAATCGCCGGCGTCGCTGTTGCGTTCTGACACCTTCTTCACCTGATGAGACGAGTTTTCCTGGGAACCGCATGCGGGCGGCCAAAGCACCGTTCCTCGAAGGGTTGACGTCGCTAAGGCCGCCTGCATGCAGTGCATGGCCCGCAATACACCACAGACAACTCAATCCGGTCTGTTGTTTATAGAACGGGTAATCGGGAGAGACCTAATCACGACATTTGAACTCTATAATAGTCGACATACAGCGTAGTAATATTCGTAATAACCTGCGGATAGTCAGACGCACGTCACGCGCGACCAGCCAATGCACGGACAGATCATTACGGCTGCGGGACTTTGCACTGCATGTAGTATAATACTGGGATAAGAACAATACGCTCAGAGAAGACAAGCCGAAAGCCATTAACGTAAGAGGAAAATTTAGACGGATTGCATGTCAGTGAGATCTCAATGGCTGGGATGTGCCATGTATCAGGCGCATCTAGAGGCCTCTATGCTATATAATATGAACGGTATAAATAGAGACTTCCATATTTTTAGACGCACATGTACTGCGCGAATGATGCCTGGCCATAATGACAGCGATGCTCTAAGAAATACATGTAATTCTACATTCAGCGTATACATACACTCTGCACAAAAGGCTCATTAAATGATTTAATCACTAGTTCATCAGTGATTTCTCCAACGACTTCATTACAATAACAAAGTATATGCAATTACTGATTTCTTCCTATAGAGTCAAAACTCCTACTTTATCTCTCTCTCTCTCTCTCTCTCTCTCTCTCTCTCTCTCTCTCTCTCTCTCTCTCTCTCTCTCTCTCTCTCTCTCTCTCTCTCTCTCTCTCTCTCTCTCGCTCTCTCTCTGTCTCTCTGTGTGTCTCTCTCCGTCTGTCTGATCAATATAATATATATGTATATATATTATATTGATCTTTGAGAGCCAAGACTGCGGGATATAGGCTATTTTGCAGTTGGAATACCTGCACCTTACACGTTCAATGCAAAACCCTAGAGCCAATCGGAAGCGATCTTAATTTTCCTGCATGGAACAATAGGATATTTCCGATCTATAATGATCGCTCATTAAATCGTTGTGACTTGGTAATCCATTGTTGCACACCTTTGCGGTGAGACCCTAACAGAGCGTTGGCGGTGATCGACGTTGTGTGACGTCATCCTTCGAAGTGACTTCATTCGTCACTTTAACGTCATTCTGTATTAGCGTCATTTTTTGCAGCGAGTTCGTTATTCGCAGATAATTATAGTCATAAACGATGATGACGTCGACGACGACGATAACAATGATGATGATGTTGATGATGCTGATGATGTTGATGATGATGATGATGATGATGATGATGCTGATGATGATGATGATGATGATGCCGCGGATGCTGAAGACGTTGATGATGCTACTGCTGATGATGATAATGATGTTGCTGTTTTTGTTGTTGTTGGTGATGATGATGATGATGATGATGATGATGATGATGATGATGATGATGATGATGATGATGATTATGATGATGATGATGATGATGATGATGATGATGATGATGATGATGATGATGATGATGGTAATAATAATAATAATAATAATAATAATAATAATAATATCTTTTCTTTAATTGAGCGCCTGACAAACGCACTGCGCTGTACATTTACATGTTATGCTATTTAAATCTTAACTACTAACAGAACAGACAGCCTGCAATACCACGGCGCTAATAGCAGCCTACAAAGCATATCCGCCCAACGGGGGCTCGAACTCGGTACCTCTCGGTCTCTGTGCCAGATGTTATCCAATGCGCTATCGGGCTCCCCTTATGATGATGATGATGATGATGATGATGCATGCTGCTGATGATAATGATGTTGCTGTTGTTGTTGTTGTTGATGACGATGATGATGACGTTGTCGATGTCGATGGTGATGATGATGAACCACCATAATTTGCAGCATAGGATTCCACTCAAAAGCCTGTTATCTAACTTGTACGTTTTATGAGGTCGTTCCACTAAACGTCTCAACCTGAAAAGACTTGAGATCCTTCTTGGATGCACCTTGCGGTCTAATGATTCATAAACATAAGCATTGTTATGGTGATTAATTAATATTCATGATGCCTGCTTTCACATTATGGTTCCTTTTAAAGAAACATAGAATTTAAAGGTTTTGATTGTTGGTAAAAATTCCGACAGCCAAATCACCTGAGGGATTACAACTACCCTAATTGGGGATAATAATAATAATAATAATAATAATAATAATAATAATAATAGTAATAATAATAATAATAATAATAATAATAATAATAATAATAATAATAATAATAATAATAATAATAATAATAATAATAATATAATAATAATTAATTATAATAATAATAATAATCTGGTAAATCTCAGAGTGCAACAGAGCGTGTATAGGGCTCGGCGCCCAGGCTAACTGAATGGCCTCGGCTGTGAGCGGCGCTATATAAATTACTAATTACATTACATTAACCGCATTAACATCATGACCATTAATTTTGTTAAGTTAACCAGAAAAGAATGACTTCACAGACGTAACTCACGTTAACGAACGTTTGAAATATCGTTCATTTTAATCGCATAAATTTCGAACAGACTTCGATAAATTAAAATTATGAAATATTTTTTAATAGTCAGTTGAAATGATTAAACACTTAAATAAAGTGTTTGATGCTAATATTATGTCCTGTGTAAAATTCAGCGTAACACCTTTCCCAAATCGGCCATTCTGCCGAGATACTCTCAAGTGCATCTCACAAGCAGTGTCGTCTAACCCCCACCTGCATGGATTGGGACAGCAACCCCCTGCTGCTCACAAGGGCGAGAAGCAGAGTTGTGAAAATTACCCCTTCACGTCGTCTATTGTTCCCTTTCCGGGGTCACCTTGTTCCTTCTTTCACCACTCGGCTGCGATGGCCCTGTGAATTTCACACCAGCATGTAGTCCGATTCTAACCATGTACCCACCGTAGTATACGATAATTAAACGGTACAGCGCCTGCATGGAATGTTCCGCTCACAGATTTTAGGTTATTAGCAATCTGTAATTGGCAGGCGCTTGTTCGAACCGCTGCCAAGGAGTTATAGAAATCGAAGTATGTGTTTCCGTCCATATAGTATGCAGAGCCTATATTGCAGAAAGGTATACATGTATTGTACGTATACATGCTTATGTATTTATAGTGTGTATGTATGCATGTATACATACGAATGTTTATGTGTTTTTTTTAATGTTTGTATGTATGTATGTATGTATGTATGTATGTATGTATGTATGTATGTATGTATGTATGTATGTATGTATGTATGTATGTATGTATGTATGTATGCATAATGTATGTTTGTATGCATGTCCTCCTTTTGTCCCAAACGAAGAACTTTTCTGTTTCTTAAAACATGCAATTATAGGATTTGTAATGTTCTTGTGTTGGTCCAATAAGTATTGATTGATTGATGTAGGAATGAATTTATGTAAGTATATATATTTACTTGCATATCGTATACACGTTCGCATTAATTATAAGTGCGTATCTGATCTTTTGTATACACAGCGCCTTCAATGGATCTCTCAAAACAATAGGCTATTAGTGTACGTATAAACTTATAGTCTTACACGTATAAGTTACACAATCTAGTACAAGTGACTGATTTATAAATCAAAAGGTTAACACATAACTCTGCATGCATCTACAAAACCAGATGAGATGCACAAAACTGCGAAAGCGAGGAGCTTTCGATAATCTACAAATTTCACAAGGTCGCAGAATCTACTAAGTCCACCCAGTGCAGACTGCAGATGAATATTCTTCAACTGGGATAAAAAAAATGCGCGCTCTCTCTGCCGACGTGTATACCTACAAAATGTGAAGAGACGTGTAGGTGAAGTATATACGCCTATCGTCTGTCTGTAGAAAACGTCATCCACAATACACGACAGGGAACGGAGCTAAGAATGGAGACGGTCTTAAGTCATCGCGTTCCAACAACCCAAAGCAGCAAACCGGTGAAAGACTGGTGTATAGGTGTATCCATCACGACAAGCGGAACACGCTCATAATGTGATAGATTCGCTCAGGTAATTGGACAAGTGAGCCTAGAAAGGAGAGCCCGTTCTAATGAGACGCACTGGAGGCCATAGACTGAAGCTTTGTTTACGCGGATTCTGACGGACGGCAGGGGTCGGGCCACAATGGCGTTTCCTGATGCCAACGCTAGATGGACAACTGATACAATGACGTCAAGGGCGCGAGCGGCAATCACGACGATCAAGAGGAAGGAAGAGGAGGAACAAGAGCAACAACAGAAGAAGTCGAATCACCAAGAACAGAAGTATTGATTCAATTCCGATGCGAAAGGCGACCGATGCATGCCCGTAGTGAATTAGTTAATTACTAATGATAATTAGCACATTATTAAGGCAGGCGCTACAGAAGTTTTCAGCTCAGGTGAGGTCGTCTAGAGTATCAATAGCAGTAGCAGGACGAGGTATATATAGAAGTGCGCAGAAGAGGGAATTGTATCAACAATCATGCAGGACAAAACAGCAACTGATGTATACTATATGTGCATGAGCTGGTGTAAGGCAATGCGAGTGCTGAGGTATACGGAAGAACGGACGGAAGGACGGATAGAAGGAAGGACAGATGGATGAATTGACAGACGAAAGGAAGGATAAACGGATGGATAGATAGATTGACAGACAAAAGTAATGACGGACGAATGAATAGATAGATAGATTGATAGACGAAAGGAATGACAGACTGATGGATCGATAGATGAAAGGAATGACAGACTGATGGAGTGATAGACGAAAGGAATGACGGTCGGATGGATGGAAAGCATGACGGACAGAAGGCATGACGGAGGGTTGAACGAAGGGACTGCAGAGAATGATCGTATACACCTATCGTAGCCAGTGACTGAAGCGCGATTTCCATTGTAGACAGGATCTCGTTAATTACGTAGCGGGTCCAAAGGCTGAACGGAAAACACGCAGCGCTATTGTCCGTGCGTACGAATTGACCCCATCATAGACAACCAACTGGGGAGCCAGGTATAGGGAGAGGGAGAAGGGATAGAGACGAAGAAGAAGAGGAGAGAGAGCATCAGAAGCTGTAAGGGAAAGCCGGGGAGAAGGGACGACAGGATTCGTGCATGCAAAAGGCAATTGGAAGTTGCGTGTGGTTTCGACGGCGAGTCGACGAGTGCGTTTGACAATACCTATGGCAAACTTTTGAACGACTGAAAAAACTAACGAACGAATATGAATGGTGCGAACGAGTGATGCTGAGCGCGGATGCTGGGGTCAGAGCTGCATGCATGTCTCTGTTCTCCCAACAACAATGGTCAACACGCAACACCCTTTCACCGAGTCCGCGTATCACCGCTGGGCCCTGTCGGAGTTTTTACTCCTCTGCGTGCCCTGCTTTTGCTCTCAGAATCGACCCACGCGATGTATACGATATGTGCTATTTAGTGACTGCATGGCTTGCATGGCGCGGTCCGTTTCAAACTTAGCTTCTCGATACTCGCTCGCGCTATACATGTCGGATCTTATGATGTATTTACGTATCATTTACATATATATGGTGGTGCATATTTTTACATGTATTATTTACATATATAGGGATCTATTTACTATTACATATATCATCTACACTGTAAAAAATTTCCCGTAAAATAACGGGCATAATATACATATACCATAGGGTCTATAATACTTTTATATTTTGTCACATGCATATACAGAGATATATATATACTTTTACATGTATATTACTCTGGAAGAGGTTTCCATGTATTCTCTGAGGCGAGCTTATTCTTCTTTCCGTGCCTTTATTTTGCTAGCGATCGAAGACTGTTCTCTTCGATCGCGGTATTGTATAAGCAGGTCAGATGATTCGGAAAGGCGTGGCATAAATAAGCACTTATAATTACAACATCTATTTAAAATAGTAAATGGACAAACACAATAAAATTTAATGATGAATATCATTGAAATTATTATTATTATTATTATTATTATTATTATTATTATTATTATTATTATTATTATTATTATTATTATTATTATTATTATTATTTATTGTCATTTCAGCAGAGTTCAGAGATCGGTGGCAGTGTCCCGGAGAGGCAGATGGCGTTCCCCCGTTGAAGAGCCACTGAGATCCGCTGGAAAAGATATGATGACTCCATTGGATCATGGGTTGCGTCACTTGTCCGTCTTCCCAACTCAGAAACGAACTGCAGTCCCTCTTTGCTCCAAGCGCCGGCAGTTTCTAAGGCGACCGCTACAAAATCGTGGGTGGTGGTGATGGTGATGGTAGTTATGATGATGATTATGATGAGAGTGATGATAACGTGAATATTCGAGATGATGACAATGATGTAAATTAGTAAGCAAATAACGAAGAAAGAATTTACGAGACACCTATTTAACGAGTTAGAACCTCTCCAATATAAGAGATGGTATACAGCATATTTCAACAATTGACGATGTAACTTGTAAAGGTTCCTCGCACAAAATGCTATTGTTTATATATAAGCTACAGAGCATAATATTACATACAACAAATTGCAATACAATACAAACGAAATACCGAACAAGCCCCCTCCCCACTTAGGTATAGGTATACGATGCTATGCAAAGAAACGTGTGCAATAAAACTCTTAACCTATACAGCGCGAAAGGAGCCTATAGATTATAGAACAACGCAGTCCGTGTTAAGATCCGATAGAATTTTCGCTTAATTACAAAAGACGAATAAAGTTCTCTGTTTCTCAATGGCAAAACAATGGATTACAACGTCAATTTTACGGCATGAATAGCATCTCATTCAGCCTGAGGAATTTCATGAAACGCCAACAGCAGCTTTGCATGACGAAATGCCACTCATCTTTTACATTTAATGACATCTCTTTGTTATAAGGGCATACACAGCAAAGTAAACGTATATCCTTTCCAGCTGGCCGCTCTCTGTAGTTTAGATGATCAGGCAGGCGCCTATGACAAGGTATTGTTGAGAGGCGCTGAATAAAAATTCTCTGAATGAATGAATGAATGAATGAATGAATGAATGAATGAATGAATGAATGAAACTCGTCAGTCATCTCTGCCACCGATCAGCATAAAACAAATAGACGTTTGTCAATACACCATGAACCAAACCTGGCCGTGTCGAACCTGAGTGGCCGGATAAACAACCTATAAGAGATGGAGGTTTGCCGGATTAAACGGGTGAAGTCCTTATCAGAAATGCTTCCAGGCTCTCGAGAACAATCGTATCGTATCGTATCTGAGGATTTGTAAAGCGCCTCTTACAGTACTAGCTATTTAGGGAACAATGTTGCAGCGAAGCGCGTCGAGATCATTTCGCAACACAGTCGGAACTATTCGACCGAGACGAAGTTTCACGACGCTCAGATCTTCGCTTCAGTGCTCGCTTATGCCTGCAGAGACAACCATTTCTAGAGGAAACGCAATAATATTGTTGGTTAGAATGAAGATTATCCGGTAGCCTACAGAGAATGGACAATTCGACCATACATCAGTTCTGAAACGACTGGACGGAATGACCTTCCAGGGGCCAATTAAGAAACAGCCGAGAATATACTTGCAAGAGGGATGCCTTCAACGGTTCCATAGATGACATGGCATCGACAAGGTCTCGATGAAAGGTGAGTTTGATCGAGGTCAGAGAAACAGCACGAACTCCAGACCTATACAATATTTTCCAGTTCGTACAACTGATTGCTTGTCTTAGAACGATATGTATATTCGTTTATTTTGCAAAACAGGTTGACACACCGCAACCTGTAGCCTAACATAAAGACAGAGTAAAATACTGTGAAAAAAATGGAGGTTCAATATCTTGCGCTATAAGATCTAACACTAACTAAAATAAACACTAACGATGAATAACAAGAGTTGAAAAAAATGGACTGATAAAATAATAATTATTATAGTCAATGACTTTTATTGTGTTCAATCATCAATGTTTGCTGCATGGGCGCCCCCTACCGTTGACAAACTCTTCCTGCAGTCGGATATAAAACGCATCCCTCCACCTGCAACATAACTATGCCACTGCTCGCCCGTGGCACAATTGCCAGACAGTGCCAGTCCCACACCTGGAGAAAAAAGGCGGGTGACGTCAGCGACACAGGCAGCCAAAGGATGTCGCTTATCACTGGAACAACAAGTAAATTCGCTGAAGCAGAGAAGCTATAGCGTATACGACGAATAAGCCAACTTAGTGGGGTACGGGAGCTGAAAAAAGTTTCACATCTGGTAACCAACGCGCCCCTTTGGTTCCAGAGAGTACATGGGTAGGCGAGTCCAAAAAGCCCGGGACACAAATTTTCACGGCCCTCTAGCGGATATGGCAGCCATTTTACAAAATGGCCGACCAAAATACATATTGTTCAATATCTCAGCTTCTAGTTAACTTAGAATCGTGATCTTGGTATCTAAACATACATATTTAGGGGCAAGGATTCCAATAAAATGAATTGCAAACACTTATCTAGACGAAATTGGCGGCCATTTTTCAAAATGGCCGACCAAAATAAAACTTTTTCAATATCTCAGCTTCTAGTTCACTTAGAATCGTGATCTTGGTGTCTAAACATACATATTTGGGGTGAGGATTCAAAAAGAACTAATTGCAAACACTTATCGACAGAAAATTGGCAGCCATTTTCCAAGATGGCCGACCAATATAAAACTTTGTCAATATCTCAGCTTCTAGTTCACTTAGAATCGTGATCTTGGTGTCTAAACATACACATTTGGGGTGAGGATTCCAATAGAACTAATTGCAGACATCTATAGGAAATTGGCAGCCATTTTCCAAGATGGCCGACCAAAATAAAACTAAAGTTAATATCTCAGCTTCTAGTTCACTTAGAATCGTGATCTTGGTGTCTAAACATACATATTTAGGGGCAAGGATTCCAATAGAACTAATTGCAAACACTTATCTACAAGGGATTTGCAGCCAATGACGTCATTTGAGAAAGGTTGGGATTTTTCCTGGTTTGAAAATCAACTGTCATACATCGTCCACGTCATTCACGGTCACACAGGCCTTTACACAGACAGAGACCAGTATAGTGCAGAGCAGCTTTCACTCATTTGCACTGTCTCCTACGGGTATTCTCGCCGCCGCAGTTCACGAGAGGTATGAGATGCTTCGGGAAGTGTGTTCCACTTCGCTTCCCAGCCTCCTTTGCAGCTACCTCGATCAACCGGACATGCTAGTTTGAGAACAGCTACGAACATCTGTGCCCAAAACATGACCTGCCTGTGGGCAGCTCCCTTTGCATGTTCCACAAATGCAGCTTGAGTCGGTGGAAGGCCATCCATTTGTCTACCTTTCTGTGAGAACAGCTGCCTCCGTGCCTCATGCACCTTCTCCTCACTGCTTGCACGGTCGTACAGAAGAACTATAAAGCACTCCAGTACATCGAGCTGAAATTCATCAACAGAGCTGGTAATTGATGCTTAGGTGCAGAAGGCTGTGAAGACGTCATCGACTGTCTTCAAAATGTCCCACGCCGTCCTTTTCTGCGGCCAGCAAAGGATTATACTGTGTAATCGTAATCGTAATCTCCAAACTTCTAAAGCGCCACTCGAAAGCCAAGCGCAGGGCACCAGCTTATTCACGAGCGCTGCGTCTAGTCAGAAGGGTTGTCCAAAAGAGTAGTCCGAGGAGGTCCGAGTCCGGTTCCCAGAGGATCAGAGGGGTCAGAGTAGCTGCTAAGGTGGGTGTCGTTTAGGTCGAGAGTTTGATGGTAGATGATCAGTTGAGTCGGGGTACGAGTTCTTGAAGAGGAGAGACTTTAGTTTCGAGTGGAAAGCCTTGGCGGTGATGGATAGAGGAGCCTGATGCCGATGATTGTGGGTGATTGGAGATGATAGCTGTGTCACATCCGCTAAATGCGTGTAGGAAGGGAAGACCACGCACCTGTCTGGGCTGAAAGCACGTGTCATGCCATGGGTATCTAAAGCTTTAGTCCAAGTCAAAACCAACCAACAATTCGTCAATGCTGAGCTGCTGAACTACTGCTATGGCCAACTCCAAAGCTTCAGAGACAACTGAGCATTTCCTCACTAAGTCTTCATGATAGTCATGTTTGGCAGCATCGAAACATGCAGGAAAATCCTTGTTTCAGCTTCTTCGTGAGTACAACGAGCAAGTCCACTTGTGTCCTTTGGCTGAGTGCACGACCCTGTGGTGTGTGATTATGATCAGTCTTTATGTTTCTATTTCAACTTTTCCTATGTGCAGACTCAAGAATAGAAACAACTCTGACTTATTTTTGTCGTTCCTCAGAAATTCCTGCCTGTATCTAGGTAGAGCATCAGAAGATTCAACGCGCCGGTGGCTTCCCTTACCCTTCACACTGCCTGTTTATGTCTTCAATCTGCCATGCACATATTAATCCATACCACATCTACTCTCTGCACATCCTTTATCTGTCTTGTGAAAATATGGGAGGCATAATCTGAGAAGGTGCATACAGCGACAGGCTTGAGCATGTTGGCTATGACTGCTCCATCCAATGTAACAGCATCAACAGTTAAGGGTCTTGGTGGATATCTGCGAAGGCATCATCTTTTGAAGTACGAACAAACTCTTCTAGGCAGGTGACAATGTCTGACTTGCTTCTTAGCCGCAATTTGCCTATATTCGAGGGCGATGATGGGCGTGCTTGATTCTCACATGCAAAGAATTTGTCCAGGTCTCCTTCATGTGACTGACAAGAGATGTACAACCTGAAGAATAGTGAACAGTCATTCTTTACAGATGACAACTGTTGCTTTGCTCGTGACTTGCCCCTTACATGTGGAAGACTTGAGAGAGAGGAAATTGTTTTGTTTGATTTTGACATTGACAGATCGCGATTGGGTAACAAGACGTTCGTTGACAAATTTTTCATACTTCTTTTATCCAGTTTGCTTGAGGTTCCGCATTGAGTTGATCACTACTGTATCAGCCATATCTCTGGTATCCACGACAAGTAGGTCATTGCTGTCGTCGGTGAATGGGTTTCCATCTTCTCGATCAAACTGGTAGAAAAATGTTACCTGCACGATTTTTGTCTGCTCATGATGTCGAAGATCAGATTCCGTTTCTTTATCGATGCCTGGAACTCTTCGATCTCTGGTCCAAACGTAGGGCCTGTGGGTTCTGTGTGATGCCTACACATCTCCGTCATCCTTCACGCAGACGTTGTTCTGCTCATGGGCTTGGTCTAGGGCAATATTGGAGAATGCATGCCCCGTCTTCTTTAAGTGTGAAATTGCCACACAGAAATTCCTTGTACACAGCAGGATAACGGTTTGCAATTAGTATTAGGTCTATTGGAATCCTTGCCCCTGAATTGGCTAAATGTGTATGTTTAGACACCAAGATTACGATTCTAAGTGAACTAGAATCTGAGATATTAGCTTTAGTTTTATTTTGGTCGGCCATCTTGGAAAATGGCTGCCAATTCCTATAGATGTCTGCAATTAGTTCGATTGAAATCCTCGCCCCAAATGTGTATGTTTAGACACCGAGATCACGATTCTAAGTGAACTAGAAGCTTATATATAGACAAAGTTTTATTTTGGTCGGCCATCTTGGAAAATGGCTGCCAATTTCCTATAGATGTCTGCAATTAGTTCTATTGGAATCCTCACCCCAAATGTGTATGTTTAGACACCAAGATCACGATTCTAAGTGAACTAGAAGCTGAGATATTCACAAAGTTTTATATTGGTCGGCCATCTTGGAAAATGGCTGCCAATTTTCTGTCGATAAGTGTTTGCAATTAGTTCTATTTGAATCCTCACCCCAAATATGTATGTTTAGACACCAAGATCACGATTCTAAGTGAACTAGAAGCTGAGATATTGAAAAAGTTTTATTTTGGTCGGCCATTTTGGAAAATGGCCGCCAATTTCGTCTAGATAAGTGTTTGCAATTCATTTTATTGGAATCCTTGCCCCTATATATGTATGTTTAGATACCAAGATCACGATTCTAAGTTAACTAGAAGCTGAGATATTGAACAATATGTATTTTGGTCGGCCATTTTGTAAAATGGCTGCCATATCCGCTAGAGGGCCGTGAAAATTTGTGTCCCGGGCTTTTTGGACTCGCCTACCCATGTACTATCTGGAACCAAAGGGGCGCGTTGGTTACCAGATGTGAAATGTTTTGGCTATATTGGCAGCTCTCGGACCCCACTAACTAGAAGGGATATGAGCTAACTGAAAGTGGGTGGGTGAGTTAATGGGTCAGGGTCGGATTAAGGGTGGTGCGGGCCCATGGGCGCCCAATAATGATGGGGCTCTTTTGTGCAGCGGATTTTGCCTTTGTTGAAGCGCATTTTCCGACAGGGACAACCCCCATGCCTACACTTATAACACGTCAGTGTCACACTGACTCATACAGGCAAAGATGCTAAAGCCAAGGTTTCAAATGGTTAACCTTTAGTTGTTGTGCTACAACGGCTTCAGCAGATGTGCCAAAATATGTCACACAAGGTTTTATATTGGTTATTTCTTGTTATTCGTGATATTTCGAAATCAGGATTATTTAGTACAGTGGACATTCAGAAGCATGCCACTCAGATCTAGTCACTATAGTCTGTCCCATAGAATCAGATCCTATAGTCAAAAGACACAAGGTCATATGCAGGGAAAGGACACATAAAAATTATATTGCAATTGATGTGGCCCCTTAGTGGTGGGGGCCCTGAGCTGGTGCCCATGATTGATTCCCTCTTAATTCCTTTCATTCTTCCTTCCTTTTCCATATGTTTTCCTTCCTTCTTCCCTCTTCTGTCTATCGTTCCTTCTATCAATGCTTTCTTTCCTCGTATATTCCTTATTTCATGCTGTCATTTAATTCATTTCTTCCTTCCGTCATTCCTTCCTTTCTTCCTGCGTTCCATCCTTCGATCGTTCTTTCCTTCCATCCATCCTTCTTTCCATTATGTGTTCCTTTCCTCCTTTTGCTGTATCCTTCGTTCATTTCTTCGTACGTTCTTTCCCTCTATTCATATATTATCTTACCTTCCTTTTCCCTCCATCCATCCTTCCTTCATTCGTTCTTACATTTGTTCGTTCCATGTAATATTCAGTTCGGCCAAGGCCAACATAGATTCGATTCTCATATGTTGTTTACTTTATTACCATCTTCTCACAAGGCTTCGCTTATTAAATTATCGACAATTTAAAACTTACCCGCAGTCGCACTAGCGAATTAAACGAATCTGACACCTAAATTAATTGTTCGGCGACGTTAAAAAGGTGTTTAAAAGAGAACGACAGATCGAGGATTGTGAGCGAGTTCGTAAGTGCGTCAACGTGCGATTATAAAAATGATAATATAGGCTGATATGAAATAATAATAATAATAATAATAATAATAATAATAATAATAATAATAATATTAATAATAATAATAATAATAATAATAATAATACCGACACCGACGAGTAGGGTCATCTCCAGACAAATTACATCATATAGTAATCTCTAAGTCCCTGAGGGATCCTGTATACCTCGGGGCAAATAAAAATAATAATAATAATAATAACAATAATAATAATAATAATAATAAAAATACAGCGCTTCAACGCCGTAGACCTAAGACTCGATTCCAATGTGTTTACTTTTTTGACCATCTTCTCACAAGTGACAAGGGTTCGCTTATTAGGTTAATTAAACAATCGGCAAAACCATACTTCTAAGGACGATCAGATCTCTCGGATTATTATTATTATAACCACAGTTTAACGTCGTCTTATGACATCAAAGGCCGTTGACGACAATGCAGAAAATATACAATACAATCATAACCAGAAACTTATAGCATCCGAACGACACCATCAAAGGTGTCAGACGAAGCTTTACAATTTCACTAATATTCAATATTTTTGCAACATAAAGTAGCTCATCTCATACTGTCAATGATAATTATGTACTGACAAATTTCATTAACTAACAAAGCATATATGTATTATAATTGATTAAGGTATTCTTTTAAACTGTTCATGTATCTTACAAAAACACTATAATAAAAATGTTCATTATCCAAAGAAGTATACATGTATTATAATTGTTTAAAGTATTCTTTTAAACTGTTCATGTATCTAACATACATAATAAAAATTCCATTAACCAACAAAGCATACATGTATTATAATTGTTAAAAGTACTCTTTTACATTGCAACACAGTATATAATTGCATAATAACAATGTTTTAGTAAAAGACCAATCAAAAATTTACAGATTTGAGTAAGATACAAAACCATTCACCATTTACAAAATTTTACCTTTATTAATTATCTTAACTAACCTATACATTTCATTCTGAAATAAATTTACTGTCAAAAGGGTTTTAATAGAAATTTCATGTTTATATAATTGACATTTATTTCTTAAAACCTCTGAAATATCTTCTTTTTTACATTCAATTAAGAGATGATGAATTGTCTCTTTGACATTACAAGTATCACACAGACCGTTTGCATGCCTTTTTATAACGAATAGTCTTTGATTAGTATTGGCCACTCCTAAACGCAATCTAGAAATTTGGACTTCCTTATGCCTATAAGGTTCTAAATATTTTATATCTGTACTAACAATTGGACAAATAGATTTATAAAAATGACCTTTATTATCATTACTATATTCTAGTTGCCATTTATTTACTATATAAAGTTTTATTAAAGTAAAAATTTCCCGAAGCTCAAGATAATTAGTAGAATTTATGTGATCAATAGTTAGACCTTCTTTAGCCAAAGTATCTGCTCTATCATTGCCTGCCAGATCAATGTGACTTGGGATCCAAATAAATCTTATTTGATTAGAATTTAGTTTGCTAATGTGGTATAGTAAATCATTTAATAAAGTAGGTCTAGATTGACAGTAAGGTCTCTTAATTGATGTAAGAGCACTCAATGAATCAGAGAAAATCGCAAATTTACAATAATTGTAACACTCATTGTTTAATATCCATAAAACAGTTTCAATAATTGCAGTTAATTCAGCTGCATAAACACTGGAATTATTACACAATCTAAATTTCTTATCTACATTTAAACTAGGTACTGTGAAAGCAGCAGCAACAAGATCATCTACTTTTGACCCATCAGTATAGATATGTACATAAGAGTCATATTTTGAAATTAATTCTAGAGCATATTGTTTTAGAAATTCAGGTTGATCGTTTTTCTTATTTACACATTTCTTCAGAGTTAAGTCAACTTCTATTTTGTTGTTGCACCAAGGAGGGGAAGTAGGAAAGGAGGGGCTAATGAAAGATGTACTAAGTGAAGAAAAGAAGTCAGAGGTACGAGTATAGATTGAATGTTCCCTACTGTCAGATGTCCTAAAAACATTTGTCCAGTGGTTTTCCATAACTCTGGACAAATGTTTTTTATCTCTCGGATAAGAGAAAGTGACACCTAAATAATTTGTTTGGCGACGTTAAAAAGGTGTCTCAAAGACAATGACAGATCGACGATTGTGAGGATTTCGTGCGTGTGTAGGCCTATGTGCGCGTATAAAAATGATAATAATATAAAATAATAATAATAATAATAATAATAATAATAATAATAATAAAAATACAGCGCTTCAACGCCGTAGCTTTTAGTGGAACTTTTGTTGGGCCTTTAAGCACCATGGATGAGTAGCCGTTCCAGATGCTTCACCTTATATAACATCTAAGCCCCTGGGGAATGAAGTACCTCAGGGCATAAAAAAATAAAAAAAATAAATAATAAAAATAATAGTAATAATAATAACCAAAAAAATAAGGATGGAGGCCTAAGACCAATTCCGCTGAAATACACGTGGCGCCGCCTGGCAGAGAAGTCCGCGAATTCCTACGCGGTGACAAGGCTATCTCAGTGGGGTGCTCCATTCTGCTTCAATCAATCAATCAATAAATCAATAAGTCAAACGAGTGGCAGCATTTAAGACTGACTGCAAAAGCGATCCAGGACCCACAAAGCTACAGCTTGAGTGAGTGAGTGAGTGAGTGAGTGAGTGAGTGAGTGAGTGAGTGAGTGAGTGAGTGAGTGAGTGAGTGAGTGAGTGAGTGAGTGAGTGAGCGAGCGAGTGAGCGAGTGAGTGAGTGAGTGAGACTCAGTCATTCAGTCAGTCAGTCAGTCAGTCAGTCAGTCAGTCAGTCAGTCAGTCAGTCAGTCAGTCAGTCAGTCAGTCAGTCATTCAGTCAGTCAATCAGTCAGTCAGTGATGTGTTTGCCCACTCATTCACCCACTCATTTATTTACCCACTTCACATAGACTCGCGAATCGCGATGCCGCATTGCCGCTCATACATGAGCCATGGTCATTTAACTTGCGTATGTCGTATTCTGCGTTCAGCCGCTACTATTATATGGCAGCGAGCCAGAGATTTAGCGAGTGAGCGAGTGCTCCATCGACTGAGTCGGTCGATCGGTCGGTGAGTGAGTGAGTGAGGCGGTCAGAGGGACTTGTCATGTTAATGCCGGTTGATATCACTTCTAATGAACAGCCTCTACATAGACGCAGCAGAGTCAGCATCGTTAATTTGGCACGCGGTGCTTCGGTCGGCGTCGTCGCTCGGGACATCTTCGTTCGTCACCGGCTTCTGTCGGCAGATTCCGGGTCTGAATGAAGCGGACGACATCCGCTCCATCGTCATCGTGTAATTCCGCGAATCTCAGGCGCACAATGAACCCTCAAAGGCAGCGCCAGACGCGTCCAACGCTGCTTCGCCGTCTGACCACCGTTGCTGTTATTAGTCGAATCCCCCTTTTGCTTGCTCCGGCAGCCATCCATCTCTCCAACGCCGCTCCATCCCTCCTCCATCTCCATCTTCGCCGGTCGTCAGTCCATCGCTTGCTGATGATGATGCGGCTGCTGCTGCTGCTGCTGCAGACGCTCCATCAATTTGTCGTCGCTTTTCAGTTTTTTATTAAGGCTAGCTCGGTCGGATGGGTGCGCATTAGGCCCCGGTCGGCGACGAATGATCGCTTCCCTTTCAATCGTCCACCCCACGAGGGACCACGGCAAATCAAAGCCGACCGACCGAAGGACGAACGAACGGGCAGGGCGAGTGGCGAACGAGTTGGCGGAGAGTTGAGGAGAGGGGCACTTCTTGACGATACCAGATGGATGCAAAGTACAGAAAGCGTTACTGTGAAATCAACCAATCAATCAGTCGTTTATTTCCAATCACAGAATGTCAAAGACTCATTTCTGCTTACAAGCTAACATTCATTGAAAAATGGTCACGTTTGCCGCATACGCTACAAACTCCGTCACTATACCGGTACCTTACCTGTAGTAGTCAGAAAGGAAGAGGGCAACGCTAATCATCGTTATAGACAGGAATTGAGTATAGGCCTACACGCTACGACAGGAGTTGAAAGTAGAATTAAGAGAAAACGAAGAAAGCAGAAGACTGGAATGAAGAAGTTAGCAGCCAGTATCCAGAAGTTCTCTGTCGTCAAGGTTGCTTTCGAACTAACAAAGGGAAAGTCCACGTACCCCAGAGAATTCAAGTTTCCTGAGCAGAGCTGATGATTTGCGCTATCAAAGGCTTCTGGCAGATCATAGAAGACATAGAAGCTTCCGACACAGAAACGATAAACATCAATAGCCTTAGCGATTTAATCACGCAGTCTAAAGGATGACTGAAGTTGATTAACTCAATTTAAATCAAAATTCATTCACGCGGTATATTCTTGCTTCATTATATTACTTTGTAAAATAGCGTCTCATAATGATGCATATCATGCTATGTTTTGTTATTGTATATTATTTTATATTGCGTTATATTACATTAGGCCTACATTATGTTTCTGGACACAATAATTGTGGAGCAGTTTAAACACCAGTTTCAAAGTATTTTTAAGAAAATGAAGTACAGGCATGGGCCTGAAACTGCTGACTTTTTCTCTACTGCCTAATGGCGGAGCGCCAATTCAATGGGGGCACGGTGGCCTATTGGTTAGAGCGCTCGGCTGGTAACGCGGAGAGTAGGGGTTCGAGCCTCGCCCCAGCCAGTTACTGTGCAGGGAACTTGAGCAAGTCCTTCGATCACAATTGCTCTGCAAAATCATTGTATCTGCGACATTGTCGCGTGTGCACTTCTGAACTTTGGAAGGAGGGCAATATCAAAGTGTACAGTCGTATTGTATAAACAGGCAGCGGTGGTGAAAGATCAATTCATAGAAAAATGAGCAGGATCGAGGTCATAGGTCGCTATATATAAAAACGTTTACATTTACACTATCAGCATTGACACATATAAGCCGTGCATGAAATTTCCTTACTATCTGTCGGGCTTCAGGTTCAATTGCCGTTACAAGGAAGTCCATCGCTGGGCATGAAACCGTCGTTTTCGCAGACGACGGTGTTGCAGTCGGGCGGGGGAAGGGGGACTCGCGATGATTTGGCTGGCGACGAGATAATCCCGGTCGGTGTTAGCGGGCAAAGGAGCCGAAAGCCGTCGTAAACACGGACGGAGACTGAACGCAAATGGACCCATCACGGCGCCCGTCCTGTCTCCCTTGGGCGACCAACGGGCCATTGTGCGCCCGTCCGCCGCCTGATCGGACTACGGGCAATGAGAACAGCGATCGTCCAAGTTGACACCGGGCCGCATGGGAGTCGACGGAGGGAGAGGCAATTCGGGGAAGGCAGCGGACAGAGAAAGGCAGGACTTCAAGAAAGAGAATTAAGGCAAATAACACCTCGCAGGGTAAGATTTATTAATTTATTATCACATGGAAGTCGACGATTTTTACCAGGAAAAAATCAATAAAAGCATGGACTTGAGTTACTGTAGTGCTTCGTGCAAGTCTGTCCATCGCCAATCTCCTTGCTTCATCCCACGACATCTCCAGGCGTGTCAGATGCTCTCTGATCCGATCCGGCCAGTGCTTCCCTTCTTTCTCTCCTTCTTCTCCCTTCATGGATCCGACATCATGACCTGATTGTTATTGTAATTTATAACGTCTATTGCACCCGTGCCCAATGCACAAGGCATCAACGATGGCACCAAAACCAGCCCTTAATCTGGCCAATATCCAGAAGATCAGTCCATAAGACAGAGAGACATCCTATACTCCTTAGGCAATTCAAAAGTTGCCTATCCTACTTAGATTGAAATTGATTGACTCTTCTTTTCGATGTCCATACGAACCACCTGCTCCATTCATTTCATCCAGTTTATTTCCTATTGGTACTCCACATTTCTTTCTTTCCTGTCCTTTCCCCGTATAGGAAGTGTCATCGCCAGCAGTAATCCAAAAAATATTCATCACTTGTAAATAATCCAAAAAATATTTATCACTTGTAAAAATGAATTTCAACGAAGCTTCTGAAGAGTATGTACATATCTGCGAATTTATATAGCCCCAATAAAGAATTCCCAAAAACTCTGTGAACCCGTGTTATCCTAGATCTACATAGGCGCGCCTTAAATATGAACAGTTTGTGAATAGAGCTCATTTACCTGGAGCTGCGTAAACAAAGCTTTAGCTTCAATAAGCTAATGCGCAACACCATAAGTTACTTTTGACAAACTGTTAACAATCCTAATTTTAACGAATTAGCACCATCAGTCACGTTAACATATGAAACTTACCCCACTTGGTGCTGTTGTCTTTTACTAGGTGGCAAGCGGAGAGAAGTGGCGAAGAGGGTTTATCGAGAACCGATTGAGCGTGAGGATGAATGTCTATAGTAAGCCTCTGTATCTCTCCATGCCTCTGCCTCTGCCTTCTTGTCTGTCTGTCTGTCTGTTTCGCTCTATATTTCACTTCATCAGCCTCAATTTGTGTGTCTCTCTCCATGTTTCTGTCACTGACTCCATTTCTACCTGTCTTTCTATTTGTTTTTCTATTTGTATGTCTGTTTGTCTGTCCAGTTGTCTGTCTTTATGTCTGTCTATTTCTCTGTTTTATTTGTCTGTTCATTTGTCTGTCTCTTTGTCTGTCTCTTTGTCTGTCTCTTTGTCTGTCTCTTTGTCTGTCTCTTTGTCTGTCTATTTGTCTGTCTATTTGTCATCTTCCGTTAGAGAAGCCAGATCAAAATCCGGTAGTCAGAGCAACCGGAATTGAAGCTACGATGAGTTAGTACTAAACAAACCGAAAAGCTGATCAAATAAACGTCGCCGAACGAGTGAAAATTAGCGACAACATAGTGACGCCTAATTATCCACTATATACAGGTGCAGCAAAGTTAGCTATAAATAAAAAGTAAACAAAATTTGTAATCAGTAACATTGCAGCAACATGCTTTGCGCCATAAACGTATAGAATAAGGATTGTCTGTCGTTTGATGTGACGCATTACTTTTATCCCGAGTGTTGTAGTACAGTGCTTGGTTGATGGTGTGTGTATGTATACGTATGTATATGGCCATTTATATAGCGCCTTACAAGAAACTCACGAAGGCGCTAAGCCACGTGTGTGTGTGTGTGTGTGTGTGTGTGTGTGTGTGTGGGTGTGGGTGTGTGGGTGTGTGGGTGTGGGTGTGTGTGTATGTGTGTGTGCATGTGTGTGTACTGTGTATGTATTGTATTTGGCTAATTATAAAGTATGTGTGTATTTGTGTGTGTGTGTGTGTGTATGTGTGTGTGTGTGTGGGTGGGTGGGTGCGTGTGGATGTATGTGTGTGAGTGTGTAGTGTATGTGTGTATGTGTGTACGTACGTGCGTGCGTATGTGTGCATGGGTGCACAGACGCCTAGAAAATTAATTCATTAGAATTTAAAATCAAAACAACACGTGTCCTGACTTCCCTTTCCACCGAGTGGGCGTCGTACGGTTCGTTCTACTGGAATAAACACTGATGCAACAACAGCCAAACAGACTCTGCTTACGATTCGATGCGCAGAGGCGCCGTATGGGGGCGCCATGACATCGGCGGTGGCTACGGGTACGAAGGCGGAAGGGGCTTCGCTGGAGGGCAGTGACGACAGCCTCCCAGGGGGGACCCGCAGAGGGGCACGGAGATGACATGTCGACAAGGATAAGTCTGAATAAATTGACTAAGCGTAAGATGGCCTAATAGACAAAATAACAAATAGGGTCAATGATCTAAACTAATTAAACCTGGGCGCAGCCAGGAGTTGCGAACAGGGTGGGGTAGTTACACTTCGGGGCAATTTCTGTGCGGTAAGGAATTATCTAATTCGTTTCTAAGTTGTCGATAGTTTTGTAGCAAGTACGTTTTAAGTGGCCGAAAGATGTTAAAGACTCAATTATGTATGTTATCTTGATGATGATGATGAGTGCTCTGCCCGAAGGCAGGTCCATTGGCTTTTACGCCACCCGGGGATGAGGTGAGTGAGGTGGTCTCCCGTTGCCTTCCTCAGTATGTTATCTTATTACTGAGTTATTAGCAATTGTTTAAGCGCATTTGCTTTGCATTTAGTTACAATATCTTGCGCTCTACATCGTCTGATAATAATAATAATAACAACAAAAACAACAACAAAAACAACAACAACAAAAACAACAACAACAACAACAACAAAAACGATAATAATAATAATAATAATAATAATAATAATAATAATAATAATAATAATAATAATAATAATAATAATAATAATAATAATAATAATAATAGCCAGCCAACCGTTAACCAGCCAACCATACATACAGTCAGTCAATCAGTCAACCAGTCAGTCAACATTAAAGTCAACATTAAAAAGTGTATTTTTATGTCGTCTGCTAAACTAGTGACGCCACTGCTGACATCACAGCCCTCTTCTCCGCTCCACTGACCCAATTAAACGATGAACTAACTCGATCGTCTTCACCACCCTACGCGATGCCCTCACCCCTCTCACCACCGGCGCCCCTCTTGCTCCTGTCATCACCTAACGTGTCATGCACCGTCAACCGCCCTCGCTACATGCGGTCAGCGCCGCCGCCTTCGCTCCTCTCTCGCCCTCGAGAGCACGGCCTCTTACGGCCTATAGTTCCCCGTCCGGTCGCCCGGTCGCCTGCCCGGGTAACACGGGAGGCGAGGGGACGCTGCCGGCGGCGGCTGCTCCTGTCTATCGCCGCCGCCGACGCCGACGCTGTTTCGTAGTCCCCGATGGAAGACGATCGCTCGGCAATTAGTCGCTTCGCTTCGTTTAATAAATCGCAGCAAATTTGTGGCAGTCGAGAAATCTCTGTTGTCCTTAAGGCTCAATCTGTGCAAGGTTAGGTTCAGTAAGACAAGGAAAGTTAATGTAAATAATTTAGGGCTGCGGAAGTCAACGATTAATTAATCGATTAGTCGTTAACTAATTTTTAGCGGTTAACTGTATTTTAAACGAGTAATCGAAGACCGTTTGCTATATTGTCAACAAAAGACGTTGCTCGCTAGAACCCAGCTGTGTTAACATGCTGGTTTATTTACGTAATTATTGTGGAATGCATTTAATATCTAAAAGCATGAGAAACGTAGAGTTAAGTAGAAGAAGAAGAAGAAGAGCAGTCCCTTAAGCTAGCCCTGAGGCAGCCATGGGTAGGAAGTGTTAGCGGCATCATTTCCTTAGTCTCGGCATATGAGGGCGGGTGGCCAATACTCTCCCTCATCGTCTCATCTTCCCACCGACAGTGCACGGTCAGTGTACTCATTACAGCTGAGTTGGCTAGGGGCGCAGAAGGAGCAGAAATCTCCAACCAATTCCTGCCTTGGTGGGCATTTGAACCTCGACCTCTCGATTGACAGTCCAGCATGCTTACTGTAACACATAGTTGTTAAAAACGGTAAAATCAAAATAAAAACGGAAAAAAACGTCGTTTTATTGAAAAAATAAAAACGGAAAAAACGAGAAAAACGGAAAAGAAAATAATTTGACTTTCCTACATCTTTTACTGCATTTTAAAATTAAAACCTTGATTACAAAATTTAATTTTAATCAGCAATTAACGTAACTTTATTAGTAAACACCAAGTAGCCTAACAGTAATCTACATCAATTATTTTCTTTTTCATAAGTTTGGTTTAAAAAGAAATTGAGAAATTAAAAATATTGAAATCTTTTCAAATTTAAATTGTATACATAAGTCCACATAAATCCAAGCTGATACAAGCCATTAAGAACTAAACTTTGTAAGTATAGAGTGTACTTAATTAAAAATTGTAGGTGTAGATCTACTAACAATTCTGACTTATAATAGAACTTGATAGCCTATATGGAGTAATATCCGTCAGTTTATTAGTCAATCAGAGATTACTGAGTACAAAGACAACATTTCGCATTTTGGATAACTTAGAAATTAAAATAACTTTTATAAATTTTATTTTCCGTACTGTGCTCTTTATTTCTCAACTGATGACACTAAATAGTGACGTAAATTAGATGACTCCTTTAAAGGACGGAGACAATGTAAGGGATATCAGAAAAAAAATAAAATTAAACAGTATAGGCTAACAGAGAGTTAATAAATAAATAAACAAAGTTACATAAAAAAAATAAAAAACGGAAAAAAACGAGACGAGAAATAAAAAACGAAAAAACGACGTTTTTGGGAAAATAATAAAAAACGAAAAAAACGTTTTTTACAACTATGCTGTAACACTATCGAGCACATACAGCGCAGAACAAGAACAATATGAAAAACTAAACAGCAGGCCTTCTTATAATATTATACTACAGATTTTTAACGTCACAAAAAACTTATCCATTTACAATGTGTGAGGAAACACATAAAAACTAACAGCAGCGTTACAGTATCATTCAAGAGACGTGTAACTTAGGATGAGGTAAGGTTTGGTAATGTAAGGTCATGAAAGTTAAGTAACGTCAGGTGTGGTAAGGTAGTTTAGGTGGGGTGAGTTAATGTAAGGTAAGGTTTAGATACACAAGGTATGTATCGTGGTGCGTATTTGCCCCTGTCTCGTACTTTCCGTATACGTTGACATATGTTTTGTATCACTCTTTAGGTCTCTCTCCGTCTCTGTCTGTCTGTCTCTGTCTGTCTGTCTGTCTCTGTCTGTCTCTATCTCTCTGTCTCTCTGTCTCTCTCTGTCTCTGTCTTCTGTCTGTTTGTCTCCCTCCCTCCCTCCCTCCCTCCATTCCTCTCTCCCTCTCTCTCCCTCTCCATCTCTCTCCCAGTCTGTCTGTCTGTCTCTCTCTCCTGCTTATCTTCGTCTCCGTCTGTCTGACTTTCGCCAGCAGTTCTGTCTGTCTGACTTTGCTGTATGTCTGAGTCCCTCTCCGTGTCTCTCCATCTCTGTCTGTGTCTCTGTCGTCTGCCTGTCTCTGTCTCCGTGTCACCGGCGCTCCTTGACAGGAAGCAACACGGCATCGATCACCGCGCAACGACCACACGACACTGACCCTCGTAAGAATATCGAACACGCAATGTTATAGCATCCAAAGCAGGAACTTGTTTCCAGTGAAAACTTACTACATCCGATGCGATTGTCCCTTACGGTGATCACAGCGGATGCGTGCAAGAGCGGTGCCATGACGGTGGTGCCAAGGGCCCAGGAACGGCGCAGGAGCAGCAGCAGCAGGAGCAGAAGCCGCATCAGCATCCGTCAAAGTACTCGATGACCCACGAGAGAGAGAGACAATGTCAGGTGCGAGCAGCGAGGGAAATGAGACCCTGGCACAGCGCGCGAACGTTCATCGCTGTCACGTGACGTCTCAGTCTGACTTCTCTTCCCCTCCTCCTCGTCCTACTCTTCTCCGTCTCCTCCTGATCTTTATTTTCCTGGCTGACTGATTGATTGACTGACTGAATGACTGACTTTAAGTCTGAACTAAGACTTTATGGCCAAACTTAAGACTTCAGGTCTAGACGTAAGACTTCAGGTCTAAACTTAAGACTTTTATTCTAAAGTTAAGACTTTATGTCTAAATTTAAGACTTCAGGTCTAAACTTAGAACTTCATGTCTAAACTTAAGACTTCAGGTCTAAACTTAAGATGTTATGTTGCTGGAATCTTTACTATTCACATTTGCTGGCTTTCAAATTCCTAAATGACTGAACTGGTGTCTACTCTTGAAGTGCGTGTAAGGCTTTAAAACCTTTTATTGTTTATGCAAGGCTTACTGTAGCCTATATTTCGCTGATTAAGGATAAGATTATGACCCTGATCAAATAATCGTAGCACGTTTACGCATATAACAGAACTAACACTTAAATTATTTATGTAGCTGTGCAATTGTATAGCGCCGTCAGAAAATCTCGAAGCAGGTGTTTACAAGTGTATATCGTTTAAGGGAATGTTACATGCTGCGGCATCTAGCGAAGACTTGAGCAACCGAACCGTACTTTGGAGTATTTCTCATTATTCGCCAGATGGCTGTGCATATGGTTATAGGGTCTTGTAATGATAATTATTTATATCCAATTATGAAAAACCAACTAACGTAATAATGTTCTTTTGTCACGTAGTGCTAAATAAAGTGACTTGATAATACACACAATCACACATTCAATTCAATTCAATTCAATTTGTTTATTGGTCCCAATAACAAAAAGCAAAACAAGTAATATTTAACAGTAGTTAGACACAAAGCATAATCATTTGATATACAATTATCACAGCATGAACAAGGGAGCAATAGGCTCACCCGAAGGGAATAATCCCGCTGAATGGGGGCCTAATTGCAAAATAATATAAACAAATCTTAGTAGTGACAAGTACTTAACACAGTGGCAGTAGCTTGGGAGCCCAGAAATAATTGCGTTGAGGTAGCTTCCTCCGCCTTAAGGTAAAACAAAAGACAATAAAACCAAAAAAGAACTGAATAATTGCAATGTTATTTAACATTTTTTATTTAACATTTTTTATTGTGTGTTTTTTATTGTGCACGAATGCATGCATTATATACGTGCATACGTACATGTATACGCATTTGGAAATTGGAGAAAGAGCTATTATGACTTAGAGTGGTTCAGAGAGACTTACCTGTTGACGTCGAGCTGCTAACACCGCATATGCGGTGTATTTAGTTTTATCAAACTCGCGCTGTTTAAATCCTCATATACTAATTATAACAGCATAACATGCCATGATATAACATAACATGCATAGCATAACACAGCATAACTTAACAACGAATAAAGTAATATAGCATAAGCATACAATGACATAACATGATAGACGTTTGTTTTGATGAGAGGTGGAAGAAGGTTCCTCAGGACGTGATTGTAATTCTGTACATCACAACACGAAGCGCCGACTTCAACTTGTTCGGGGCGTCGCCGAGAGGAATTCGAGTCGCCACAACCGGTTCAAGATTCGCTCCAATATAGCTCTTTGCGTTGAGCTCAAAGTAGAAGATTAAGCCGACATTACATCTGAGTAAACGTATAACTTCACATCCGGATTTTCAGTCAGATTTATCTGGATAAGTTGCTTTCAACTTGGATATCGTGTGACCTCGTGTGACCTTGTGTGACTTCGTGTGACCTTGTGTGACTTCGTGTGACCTTGTGTGACTTCGTGTGACCTCGTGTGACTTCGTGTGACCTCGTGTGACTTCGTGTGACCTCGTGTGACCTTGTGTGACTTCGTGTGACCTTGTGTGACTTCGTGTGACCTCGTGTGACTTCGTGTGACCTCGTGTGACTTCGTGTGACCTCGTGTGACTTCGTGTGACCTCGTGTTACGCGGTAGCTGATTTATGTGATTGCTCGCCTTGTGACCGGAGTTTTAGCCTCTCCTTAAACGGTCACTGTGAATGGACCGTTATCAAGTCTATCAGACTATCACGCTCAGGCCTTGCTATTAAGTCCTTAGACCAGTGCTAGCGCTGTCCAACCTTTTTATACAGTCGGCCACTGAAGAAATTATTCTTGAAATCGATAAACTCAAAAGCAACGACTAAAATTTACTGAAAATTATTAACTGTATTAAAGTTTATTATACAACAATCATGATGAATAATCGCGCATGTAAGTATACCATGTATGGCATGCATCATAATAGTTCAGCGTCAAACGTACGTCAATAAAATATAAACCAGTAGGTCAGTGACTTTACTTCATTTTTACACAAATTGTAAATATTTAGGGCCAAGCGAGTTCGGCGGTCACTTCAAATCAGTCCGCGAGCCGTACGTTGAACAGCACTTACTTACATAGTCGCAATATTGCAATAATAATAATAATTCTGCTCGTTCTTATCGATGCGCAACACCCTTGCCTGGTGCACACACGTAACAGTTCGGGTATTGCTCTTGTTGACCTCACACCGAATCGTCCAAACTTGATTGGATGTTGTTCTAGCGAGGATCAGCCTACAGATTGAAGCGATTGAACCTCCTGGAAGCTCCAACTGTAAACACACACCTGACTTCTGTTTATAACAGACTAAGTGATAAGTGCTGCCATCGAGCGGTAGACGGGAATCGTGTAAACAAACCAACTGATCCTCTAGGCGCTGCTGGCATAGACCTGCCACACCAGCAAGACAGTTTTTACGTAACGGGCGCCGTATAAATTGTTCATGCAATGGGAACAGACAACTGCGAAAGAGATGCAGCCATTTCGCCGTCTCATCTTCCCACCGACAGTGTACGGTCAACGTACTCATCATAGTTGAGTCGGCTAGAGGGCGCAGTTGAAGCAAAAATAAGCCCCGACCCCTCGAATGATAGCCAAGCACGCTAGCCACTAGGGAATGGCTGACTGGCATTTTTTCCGTTTTCCGATTCAGGATAGTAGACCTAACCGGATATTCGGTTGCTTTTTCGGCCGAATCCGAAGTCGATCCGATTAATGAGTAATATTTATTTTCATTTGCAAAGATATAATAATTAAAGATAAATTAACACCGTGAAATTTTGAAAGCCGTGTGGCTTGAGAAAAAGCTCGACTGTCCGCCGTTTTTTTGACGCGTCGAGTCACAATTTAATTATTTTACACGGACTGTCAATGGTAAAGCTTAAAGATTACTGCAGGAGGTCGCCAAAAACAGGTTGCAATTTTTGTATTAATGAAAGAAGAAATGTTTTGGTCAAAAATATTACTTCTTCTGGTATTTGGATCGGTAGTCATGGGATGCGCCGATTCCGATTAATACCGATTAGTGTAAAATCCGGTCCGAACCAATTTGCGTTCGATTAATTGGCCCATCCATACTTGCCACTATAGACTATATCGTGGTTTAAAATGCCGGGAGAAGCCCAGAAATGCCCCCATTTGCCGGAGGTTAGTGGCACCACCTAGACATATGGCGGTGGCTACTGTTTTTTGACGAGAGGAACCAGATTCGATCTTCAGCCCCAGGCAGGAACCACAGCAGGTGATCTGTTAAGCACAATATTATTACACGTTCCGTCTGATTATTTGTATAACGTCTTCGGAGGGCCCTCAATGGCGCTGAGACTTGACAGTTTGACAGATCGGAAATGTTTTGCTAAACAGCTTTTATTTTGGTGGCAAATTGTTCCATCAGGAACATTCTTCCGATCGGGGATCCCGTCCTATAGACAAAAAAGTACCGGAACGTCGGTTTCAAGGAGAACCGGAACGTCGCCTTCAGGTGCCATGTTAATAAAAGAAGGAACCGATACGGCGTTGCGGTCGTCAAAAAACCGGAACGCCGTTCCAGTGCGTTCCGGTGCGTTCCGGTGCGTTCCGGTGCGTTCCGGTGCGTTCCGGTGCGTTCCGGTCCCAACCGATCTCTGCTTTTGATAGATTACTCCTCTGAGTCAGTTATCTAATTAATCCAAGAGTCAAGGAAGCCTAGAGTTTAGTTTCAGTGGGGGTAATATGGTGACCCAGCGCATACAACTCGCATCCAATGAAAAGTACAGGCGATATTTCAGTACATTCGTGCAACTGATTTGTTCGAAATTCAAGCTTCAAAGTTTCGAAGTTCCTTCACAGTTCACTTCACGCAACTTCTCATAGATAGTAAATTCCAGAAATGTTATTAAATAGATACCAGTTCACGACACCCGTATCTTATAATATAAGTCTTAGTTTGTTTACGTTGTCCTTCCTTATGTTTGTTTGTCTGTTTCTAAAGGCTCCGAAACGGAACGCTCTAGCGATTTGAAAAATCGCACGAAACGTTATTACGCCACGTCTGTTTCAACGCGACTATTTTCAGCTCACAATTTTATTTAAACGCTGACATATGGACATTTTAAACTTCAAAATTATGAGGTTCCGTAATACCAATAACGGAGGCCATTAATATGCATATTTTAACCTCGCTTGAGCGGCGTGACGTAAGAGAAATGTTGTCTTACGTCACGCGAGGCGCAATCGAAATAAAACACGGGCTCCGTTCCGAAAAATTACGAGCGCTGTAATGGAACACGATCGAGCTTCGTTTACTATTATATTATTTAGCCCGGGGAACAAATAATAGGCCTATATAAGGTAGAGATAAAATTACGCATGGGGAAACCACGGGCAAAGCCGGGTAAAAAATGCTAGTTGTGCATAAAAAGCGACTGTACAAATTGTAGGCAATGTAGGCTAGTAAATCTAGGTAACATTGCAGCTGCTCATTAATTTTTACGTTTAGACCGACTTACTGGAGCTCATAGTCAGGCTTTCAGTAGAGCTGAGCAGTCTAGTCTATAGATATATAGAAGCACACAGGAGCTTAACACAAAAGACTAATCTATTCTGCAGGCCTACATGTAGAAGACTACACATAATTATATATAATGTATAGGCTATATATATATATATGTTTGTGAATATGTACATGTGTGCGCGCGTGTGTGTGTGTGCGTGCGTGTGTGTGTGTGTGCGTGTGTGTGTGTGTTTGTGTGTGTGTGTGTGTTTGTGTTGGTGTGTGCGTGTGCGTGCGTGCGTTCGTGTGTGTGTGTGTGTGTGTTTGTGTGTGTGTGTGTGTGTGTGTGTGTGTGTGTGTGTGTGTGTGTGTGTGTGTGTGTGTGTGTGTGTGTGTGTGTGTGTGTGTGTGTGTGTGTGTGTGTGTGTGTGTGTGTGTGTGTGTGTGGTTGTGTGTGTGTGTGATGCTGGCTGGTAATATTTAACGTATTGGCCCCTCAGCAGTCGTGTTGAGCTTTGAGAGAAAAAAAACTCTCTGCCCAGACTGTAGACATCGGAAGATAAACGAACGACCAGTAGCCTATAATATATCGTCGGTTAGCGCATAAAACTCAGGAACGGAGTTTTCCGCAGAGGAGAAGCAACAGGAGGAGGATTCGCAAGAAATAGTAACCTGTGGCGCCTCTAGTGTTCGGCATTCGATCGGAGTCCATAGGACGGCTAGGTATACACCATACGGAGCTGAAGATGGTGAACTAAATACGTGAAACAGGTGGAGGTTGCATGGAGCGTCTACGAGTAGACTGGAGGCCAATAGTATCTACATGTAGGTCTCTGCGAAATCTTACGTCATTTAATTAATTAATTAATGTTAATTAACGCGCAACGTTGCTAATCGATACTCGACTACTTTTGCTGTGGACAAACAATGCAAATGGTAAGTTACCAACTGCGAGTAACCAACTGCGAGTTACCGTAAGTGAGTTACTCTGCGACCTTTCTCCTTAGCCATAAAACATTTGCGTCTGTAGAGTTTCGATAATGAATCAATGTGTAATACATACAGGTCATGGGGCGTGGTGTTGTAGGGGTATGTTCGGTACCTTGCAGCCGGAGGGTTGCGGGTTCGAATGCACCTCAGGCCGTCGCGTAGGGACCCTGGGCAAGTCCTTCACTCGCAATTGCTTGTGCGCTTCGGCGTGTATCTCCGATTCAGCGTCCGCGCTGTAGTCGGGAGCGCCTCTGAGTAGAAATCTTGAAGGGGCGCTATAACAAGTGCTCATACATACATACATCACATACATACATGCATACATACATACATACATACATACATACATACATACATACATGCGTAACATACATAATATGTAATATGTAATCGGTTATTTTTGGTGTGCAAGTTGCAGCTTCTCACACAAATTTGCTTGTTTCGTAGTTAATGCATTTGCAAAAATACATAATGATATCAGGTCAAAGGTAATCTAAGCGGCTTCATTTGTCTGACCTCGGCATATGAGGGCGAGTTAACCGTCATCCCCCCTCCACTTTCCGATCTCCCGTGGACTAATCGAGTTCTGATTTCTTTAAGTTTGATTTCGCTTTAAGTGGAACTAGCAGAGCTAAACGCTGGAAATATCTTTGTTATCATTCCGTGTTATCGAACCTCGGCCTTAAGATAGCGAGTCCAGCACGCATTTCCCACTTTACCAATTCACCAGACTTGATCATCACCTCTCTGTGATACAGACTGTTAATTTGTCCGTGTGAAAAGGCGTGTCTTTAGAATGAAAAGAGTAGAATAGTGTAGATATATAACAGAACAAAACGAGTGGAGTATAACAATAGAGGGCCTAACAATGTAACACAATGAAAAAACAGCACAACACAATACATTACAATACAATATACCACAATGCGACTCAATACAATACAATGCAAGAAAATACAATACAATGCCAATGAATAATATAATAGCGGTAATAAAAACAAGTGATATGGGTCTAATCCTACAGTAGTACGAATGAAAGCTGCGACACAAAACTTAAACTACAAAAAGGAATACATCGCAATACAGCGTCAGTTCAAAGAAACATTACATTACATTTCACCTAGCAAGGAAACATTAATACACAAAAACAAGACTAAGGAACATTTCCTCTCCATCTAACAATATATACGTTGAGAATACAATACAAATCCCTCTTGATGTGCCGTTTTGTTTCCGTGGTATAAGTGACGAATTATCCAATCTAATAATAAGTCAATGACTTCTATAGAGCCGTTGTGCTTTATGATTGAAAAATCCTCGTCGGTCATTGTATACAGGTCCATTTCTCGTGTGAATAAACTTTATTTGAATCAATAACTTCTATAGCTATAACGCAATCGTGTTTTGCAGAGATGGTAACTAATCGTTTAGATTCCAATCGATTGGCTAATCGATTAGGCAAACAGCTGATTCTAATTCTAATCAATTAGATACAAGATTGAGCTAATTCTAATTCTAATCAATTAGCAAATTTCAGCAGCAAATTTTAATTCTAATCGATTAGCAGTTTAACTGATCGTGTCCATCTCTGGTGTTTTGTGAAACCCTCTTCAGCCATTGATTGTACACAGACCCAGATTTCTCCGACAAGTATTGTGTTATTTTATTTGTGCGGTCTGCGTTGTATCTATCGGAGCGGGTTTTCTAGGAGCTCTGGCAGGTATAGAGTCAAGAACATAGCACCTGTCTGAAATAAATGTCAGAACTATGAAATAAATGTACAAACTACATTGGATTATATATGGATCACTTATATAACGCTTTCAGCCTCTCTGAAATCAGCAGGTGAAGGACTACAACCCACTGAATAGTATAAGACTTTAAAAGAATAAATCAGAGTAGTTGTGTCATATATTATGTAGTTAGATATTTCTCGTATTGCTCCTGGGAAAGTCGGCGTGTTGGCCTATCGGAAAGTCCAAGGTGAATGAGGCATTTAGATATTGCTGGCTGGGTATCAACTCCCTCTTGTAGGCAGACACTCAAAGATTAAAAGCGCTGTTGTTCAACTGTGTTGTATGCAGGTATCTGATAAAATTCGTACCTGGCCTCCGGTCGTACGTTGCTACTGCAGCTGTGGTTTCAGATGCTGAGCCGTGCAATACGTTCAGGTCTGAATGATAGGTCCAGAAGCGGAGAAAGATGGCATCGCGGTTACAACGGGATGGGGGGAATGGTGGGGTGAACGAGCTGAAGGTTAGGATGATGGAGAAAGACAATGAGGAAGAGAGTGAGGAGAACGAGGAAAGGAAGCTGTTGAAAGACAGGGAGAAACAGAAGGAGGGTACGGAGGAAGAGAAACAGAGGGAAGGGAGGATAGAGAGGTTGGTATGCAGATGTTGTTCGAGACAGGCAATTAGGATAATAGTAACAAAGCAAACAATAGCACAATAATGAAACAAAAAGAACACTCAAACCATCGTTGTTATTATTATTACTAATTATTATCATAATTAGTATTTTTATTGTTTATTAGTACTTTTATTAGTACTTTTACTATTTTAACTATTATCGTTATCATTACCACTACTACTACTGCTACTGCTGCTGCTGCTGCTACTCTAACTATTAATATTATTAATGATAATGTAGGTATAGCAGTCCAACAAGTTCGTTTACGAATTACTAGTTCTCTGAACAACCAATAAACTGATTAAATTGCTGATGATAATGAAAACGCAATGACTATATATTTGTACGTTGATGATGATGTCGACAGCAACGACAACAGTACAACAATGGTGGTGGTGGTGGTGGTAGAGAGAGTTGGTGGTGGTATTGGAGGCGGTGGTGGTTGTGGTAATGACATCGATGTAGAAGACAGCTCCTCCTAATGATAGATGAGTCGAGGTACTTGTCATATGTGAAGCTTCTGTCAATATAATTCAACCCAGCGGATGGCAGACCAAACATTTCACAGAGTGTCCATCATCTCCCCAAAGAGCTCCGTCTATTTCGACTCTCAAACTGAATGTGGCAGTAAAGAACACAAATGTCTAGTGACATCCAGTGGCTTAAGTCCGGAGCACAGCATCCGTATCTGGATATCGTAAACAACATATCAACAATGAATATATTATATGAAAATCATACCTAAATGATAGACATTAAAGCGTAGAAAGATGGGATCGCGGTTACAACAGAGGTGGGGATGGACGAGCTGAAGGTTAGGATGATTGAGAAAGACAATAAAGAATAGAATGAGGACAAATGAGAAAGGAAGTTGAAACTAAGTTCGTAAAGTAAACTCGTGAGAAAACAACGAATGGTACATTGTGAATATTCTCTGACAAAACCCAGGTTTAAAGGAAAGTATTCGTAAGAGCAATCTACAATCAATGATAAACATTTTCAGCCCATTAAATTTAAAGATGCTTCTTTCTAGATCTGTTAGACAGCAGTGATACAGCGCCCCTCAGAGATTCCTAACCCACACTATAATATAAGTGACCACATACACAAACACATACATACATACATGCATACATACATACATACATACATGGATACATGCATACATCAATAAATGCACACATACATACACATACCTACATACATACATACATACACAATCTTCGCGTTTATTAATTCCCACTGACAAAAGGCAGTAAGATTACATGTTGTAGTAGTAACAGATGATAACAAGTTTAACAGGAGTCGAATTCAACTATATGGCAGCCATGCAAGGCGCCCATCTCTCCTACTACTCATTTGACCAACGCCATCTCGCGAATGAAAGTCTAAGTCAACCTTAAGGGGGTATCGGGAATCGATCCCGCTTCCCTCTTGATGTTCTGCTCTTCACGCCAATGATGTTACCATTTGCCCCAGCATATTGCCTTTTGCTAAAAAAAACACTTCTAATATTATTCGTTAGGCTGCGCTAGCTGGCGTTCACCATAAACAGAATCTGCACAACGTGTTTCTCCATTGTGTAAGCTTAGATATCCAAATCCCAAAGTAGCATACCGTACTTTGCAGGGACCACATCGTGGCATCTGAAAGCGATTACTCACATTCTCCGTGGCAATGAATTTGCATCAACAGGAAGGATCTTGTATATACAATGTATTATACGCTTTGCTCACATTAAGGTAAGAAGTACTTTACACAATAACTACTTTCGTATGGATGAAGATAGAAGAGTAAACGAAGTGATTTCCTGGAATTCTGGAGGGAGAACTTTAAGAGAGGAAGACCGCGGAGGAACTGGCTGTAACCATCAGAGACGACTTGAGATGCATGGAGATGTCGTGGCGTGGGACGAGGCCGAGGATCTGGCGATGAACAGAGACAAGTGGAGAAGATGCATTGCCCTATGTGCAGACCGTCACGGAAAGGACTAAGTACTAAGTACTAAGTAGGTGCTTTTTGTCGTTTCTAAGGAAGGGCATTCGCCATGGAAACAAATGACGTCATATATATTGTTTAATGACATGAAGGCAGGCTCATTGCTTTAATTATAGTGACTATTCAGCAAGAAAGCAGAGTTGATAACATTGTCCATGGAAAGAAATGACTTGATATACATTTGTACGGTGACCTCATAATGGCAGACTCATTAGTGCAAACTTGTAAGTTACAAAGAAAGAGATTAATTGCAACGAAGGAGATTAATTGAATGAATGGGTGAGCGAGTGAATGAGTGAGAGCTAGTGAATGAGTGAGAGCGAGTGAGTGAGTGACAGCGAGCGAGTGAATGAGAGCGAGTGATAACAGTAATTTACTTAATATGTTCCTGCTATCTCAGTTCAATTCCTGCCACTTCGCTTACATTACTACGATGACCCTTCCTAAAAGGATGAAGAAGTCACGATTAGATGCCTAATAGGCATCGTGAATTCGTGATATGACGTAATTCCATCTGGCAGGATACAATGTAAGACTTTGTAAGCATGGAAGTAATTTGGCCTACGCACCGCGTGGGCGTAAATAAATTATAGGCTAATCATGTTACAGTTAAGTGAGTAAACAGACTGCCCTGTTTTTCAGTTGGACGACATGTTTAACCCCCGAGCTCTCTCTCTCTCTCTCTCTCTCTCTCTCTCTCTCTCTCTCTCTCTCTCTGTCTCTGTCTCTGTCTCTGTCTCTGTCTCTGTCTCTCTCTCTCTCTCTCTCTCTCTCTCTCTCTCTCTCTCTCTCTCTCTCAATCTGTCTCTATGTCTCTGTCTGTCTGTCTCTGTCTGTTTGTCTCTGTGTCTGTCTGTGTCTGTCTGCGTCTGTCTGTGTCTGTCTGTGTGTGTGTCTGTGTCTGTCTGTGTCTGTGGGTGCAGAAACAAAACAGAAACACAGACGCAGACATAGTCAATGTCTGCGTCTGTGTTTCTGTTTCTGTTTCTGCTTCTGTCTGTCTGTCTCTGTCTCTGTCTGTCTGTGTCTGTCTGTCTGTCTCTTTCACACACACACACACACACACACACACACACACACACACACACACACACACACACACACACACACACACACACACACACACACACACACACACACACACACACACACACACACACACACACACACACACACACACACACACACACACACACACACACACACACACACACCACAACCACAACCACACACACACACACACACACACACATATGTTGACTCAATGAAATTAATGTTATAGCTACGTGAACGTTTCTTCTTCTTCTTTTCAACCGTCCTCGATACGAGGGTTGGTCGCATTGTAGACGATTCTTCTCCATCCTCTCCTGTCCTCGGTTTCTCGCAGCAACCTTTCCGTTGATAATTCCAACCATTCGCCCACATTGTCCATCCACCTCTTCCTTGGTTTCCCTCTTGCTCTTGCTCCCGGTACCGTTCCTTGCATAATTTCTTTCTCCAGACATTCACCTTATTTCCTCATTATGTGCCCAAAGTAAGACATCTTTCTTCTTTTGATTGATTCCAGTAAATTCCTGTCCACTCCCGCCGTCTCTAACACCCATTCATTTGTTTTCTTCTCTATCCATGATATACCCAGTATTTTTCGTATGCATTTCATTTCAAATGCTTTTATTCTCTCCTCATCCCTCTTCTTGATTGTCCAGCTCTCGCAGCCATACATCATCACTGGCCATATAAGTGTCCTCATTAATTTAATCTTTGTGTTAATTTTTATGTTATGGCTTTTCCACAGTTTCATCAGATCTACTCCTATTCCAAGTCCTCTTGCAGTTCTTATTCTTATCTCCCTGCTGCAATCCACGTCTTCTGTTATGAGTGATCCTAAGTACACGAAGGTTTCCACTTGTTCTATCATACTATCTTGTACTTTGATGTTGCATTGATTCCCATTTAGTGCCATACACTTTGTTTTACCTATGTTGATCTCTAAGCCCATTTTTCGCCCTTCCCTGTCCAATCGAGTCACCAGATCCTGTAGTTCCATTTCTGTGCTTGCCATTAACACTATGTCATCTGCATATCGTAGATTTGTTATCCTTCTTCCTCCAACTTGAATGCCTCCTTTGTATCCTTTCAGTGCCTCTCTCATGACCATCTCTGAAAGTATGTTGAACAATGTTGGTGAGATCACACATCCCTGTCTGACTCCCCTTTTAATTTTAAACTCATTTGACAGTATCCCGGCAATTTTTACCTTTGCCGTCTGTTTTCTATACAGTTCTGTTATCAGGTTGATAATGTGTGATGGGTACCCCATTTCAACCATCGACAGCCATAGTTGCTCATGTGATACGCAATCAAAAGCCTTTTTGAAATCGACACGTGAACGACTGAACGTGTACATATTCTGTGTATGTGTGTGTGAAATCTGGACCTGGGTCAAAGAAGCGAGCGCGTGATCGAGGGTTAATGATCGAGCGTACGGCTGTACTTAGGCGTAGAACCATAGACGATTGAGAGGCTAAAGGAATCGTCTGCGATGGTACACACTGAAGTCATTTGAACTCAATCTGTCAAATACTACTAATACCCGATAATATGTTCACTACAATAGATCAACTACTCTCGGTCCTACTACGTGTATGTATTGTATTTGTATTTGTATTGCATTGTATTTGTACATTTATATAGCGCCACTCACAGTGCTACGCCAAGAAGAGGCGCTCCCAGTGCGAGAGACTCCGAGAAAATAAGGCTGTCTTTAAGCAGCGATAGAATGCAGGGAGGCCCCCAGTTTGAAGCAGTGAGCGAGTGATGGGAGGAAGTTGGTTCCATATAGAGTGGGGCCAAAAAAGCAAAACCACGAGATTTGGTCATGACAGTCCTCGCCCATGCACGGGACAATGGTATGCCCAACAAGTGGGGCTTATCTCATGCCCTGATAATCTCCTGAATTCGATCCTCCTTATGGAATAGTCCTTCACTAAATGAGAACTTTAATGCTTGAGTAGCTCACGGGACATAACTATTCTTCCGTTTCGCTCAAGAGGCAATACATGGATCTATTACATTCCGTGTTCAAATGCATACACACATATGATATAAATATGCATTTGCGTGTTCGTATGTGCCGGGTATTGTACATTGTGCATTTATATAGCGCATTTAGAGACAACTCTTCGGAAGCGCGTCATATACTTGATAGTACAGGACTAGATCAAAGAAATTGTGATTCAATCGCTGGCGAAATAGAAGCAGAGTATGAAGTTTAGGTCGCAGACTGCTGGACAGTCTGCATCAGGGTGACGGGTAGACAACAGGGAAGGTATCACGTTGTGTTGCGAAGGTACGAGATGGAGGGACAACCACTCAACCAGGGCACCTTAAATGTTAATGTAAATGTACGGGTATACAGTTTTTATATAGCAACCGTATGTTTCAAACCTCATATTTCAACGAATTGTTCGGGTGAGATCCTTCACCAATTAACGCTGCCCGTTTTAATGGGAGCCACGCCATTTAAAGTCCCCTTGTAGGGACCGTGCTAGCCTTATGCTATAGGACGGAAACCAACTGTCATGGAAGATGATACTGTTTATAATTATGTGTGCATATGCATGTATATATATATATATGAATGAATGACTAACAATAGACTTATGTGTCATACGTCAATACTTGCATATATGTATCTCATGCGCCTATTGAATGTATGTATCTATGTACGTATGCATGAGTGTATGTGTGTATCATTATTTTATTCATATGATAATATAGCTGTCATAAGGCAAGATAGAAGACACCGAGATGGGAGTCACAGTGACTCAAAAGTGGGCTGAAGGACATGTTTATTTAACCCAGCACCACTGCAATCATAATAGAATGTTGTCTAGTAACCGAGACACTAACGTGGCATTTTGACAATTAAACAACGTATTATTTCTATGTTAGGACCATGTTGACGGTTAGTTACAAGCAGACAGTTAGTGTGGCCATTAGGATATATCTTGCCACTCTTAAGAATGGAACGATAAAGGCACTATATTAGATGTATATGCTACATACATCCATGCTTACATAAATACATACATACATACATACATACATACATACATACATACATACATACATACATACATACATACATACATACATACATACATACATACATACATACATACATACATACATACATACATACATACATACATACATACATACATACATACATACATACATACATACTTACATGCATGCATGCATACATACATACATACATACATACATACATACATACATACATACATACATACATACATACATACATACATACATACATACATACATACATACATACATACATACATACATAAATGTATGTATCGTGCATACAAACACATGTATCGCTACTTTAATCTTAAGAAAATATTGTCTAATGTGGCAATTTGGCAAACAGAACGTACAACACGAGAGTCGGTATCTCTGGGGTTTACTGGTGTCAGGCATTACTTCGCAGGACTCGGCAATTATCGTAAAGGTCATTGTGTGCGTGGTACGTATACGGTACTCACATGGTACGCATTTGGTCTACTCATTGATATGTACGTGTCCCGTGAACCATGGCTCCTGGGTATACGTGTAATTATCGTGACGATAGGAGAGCGTTCGTCCTGGACACCGCCATTTGCGATTACAGTCGCTTTGTACGCAGCCATTGAGATTCCGCTACTAATGGACTCTCGTAGATGGCATCCACTGATTCGGAACGGATGCTACGCACGACTGACTCCTCAGCCAACTTACTTCCGCGCTCTTTCATCAATCACTTCTCTGTATTCCGTACATTAAGAGGGATCCAACGATGGGCCAGATAGTATATTCACCAATCGTGTCAATATGTGCGTGGTCTATAATACCTGCAAGAGAAAATATTTCAATACAGCTTATAAATGAGACTCGCTAAAAGCATCGGTCTGATTAGTGCTTGGCTTTAGGGATGAAGCGTTACACGTGGCGTACAGGAGATGCAAAGCTTGGAATAATTGATTGTATTGTTCGCTCAGACCAAGGCAGCGCTTTTATGAGGTATACTCAAAAGGTGTTTTTGGTATCTTGATACGTATGCATGTACGATGCATGCAGAATTGCAAACCCCGACGGTTAGCTGCTTATATAGGAGGCCTTTTTCATTATACAGCTAATGAAATAGCAAATTGTTTCAAAGCTTTGAGGCGTGTAACAAGCAACAGATTACACAACCTAACGTAGGCAACGAGGCATATAATCTATGGTCGTGAAGCGTGAAGCTACTTAACGCTAGTTCTGAAAAATATCCCACGCTAGTTCTGAAAATTTCCCTTCTGAGACAATACCCTGTTGCTACCAAATTTCTCTTACATAATAAGTTACATTACATTCCTTCTTTTGAGCCAATTGAGCCAAGTCCCGTCTACCTGTACTGAATGTACCGGAAACCAATTTCACACCTGTCTAAGTCTTGCACACAGAAAAGGCAAGGCTGCGAAGAATCAGCATCGGTAAGACAACGCCATTGGTGCCAACGTGATTGAGATTCCAGTGGAGGTGGAAGGTACGAAGATCGAGAATGTAAATGAATTTGCATACTGGAGGAACTGCTTACTTAATATAATAACTGTCACAAAGAGATAGAAAATTGGCAAATGCAGTGGAAGGTTTCAAGAACATTCGGAGTAGCAGAGAGATCAATCAGTGTGCTTACACCAAAATGAAAATGATATTCATAACTGTATATTCAGTGTGCTACTATTTGCGAGTATAACATAGACAATGCAAGGAAAAGACAATGGCAGATTGCTGGGCATCTGAGATGAGACGGAACAGAGCGATCTTCAGCATCAGAAGGAAATTGGAAACAAGACGTCGCTGATGCGGAAAGACGACTTGGTTGCACAAGTCACATCGTGCAGCAAGTAATGGAAAGAAAATTCGATTTCTTCGGACGCATATTCCGGATGGATAGCTACAGAATGTTCAGACGACCGGCGTTTGAAGTGGAGGGACCAGAGATAGACCAAGCAGAGAATGGTCGGATGATGTCAGGGATTGGTGAAGGGGTTTGGAATTGGATGCGCTTATTGGTACAGGACGGAAGACAATGGAGAAATATATGAGGCGTGCAATCGACACCAACAGACATAAGAAATAAAGAAGAGATGCACGTATGTGTGTTTGTTCCTATATGTATGTAAGTATGTATGTGTGTATGCATGTATGCATGTATATACGTATGTATGTATGTGTGTATTATGTATGTATTGTATAAGTATATATATGCATGCATGTAGGTATGAGCATAATGTATGTGGGCATGTACAAATGTACGTATGTATATTATGCATGTATGTATGTATGTATGAGCACTTGTTATAGCGCCTCTTCAAGATTTCTACTCAGAGGCGCTCCCGACTACAGCACGGACACTGAATCGGAGTTTCAGCTTATCGACACTGCATGTGTGATACCAAAGATCACTAGCGTCGCCCTCCTCCTTTATCTACTGGCACTGCCAGAGTACGAGCAGTGGCGGAGTTCGTATATACAGGTTATTTCTATAGTACCTATTAACAAAACTCACAAAATAGTGCAACAATGCCAATAATAACTTACATAAAAACGGTTGGATATAATGTGAGCTGACAATGGTTTTTGAACTGTGACATAATAGCATATATATAAGCTTAAATGGCATAATTATACGAACGTTAAAGCCACTAAGCATCATATGCTATAACAGATATTGGAAATCTATTAACAGTATTAACACGTCCATGCAAATCTTTATGGGCTGCGTTTAATATTATAGTAGAATTTTGTCGCTTTCGGCTTGCCATAGTTCGTCGTATAGTTTACACACACTTGTCAACCCATCGTTGCTTCGAGGGTTTATACTTAAACAAAGGACGGCGTCAAAGAGTGGGTTCTACAGGGTCTGACCTTGACCCTCCTATCTTGATTGAGCGGTTCGTTTAGATGCTCATGGACGAAAACCAATTGGGGACAGACAGACAGACAGACAGACAGATAGACAGACAGACAGACAGACAGAAAGAAAGTCAGACAGACAGACAGAACGGTTGGTAGGCCTATAAAGTCTTATGACGAAAAATTGACATGCATACATACATACAGACAGACAGACATACATACATACAGACAGACAGACATACAAGCACACAGGCAAGAAAGCAGGTAGGCAGGCAGGCAGACAAACAGACAGACAGACTGACTGACAGACTGACAGACAGACAGGCAAGACAGACTGACTGACTGACTGACTGACTGACTGACTGATAGACAGACAGACAGACAGACAGACAGACTGACTGACTGACTGACTGACTGACTGACTGACTGACTGACTGACTGACTGACTGACCGACTGACTGGACTGACTGACTGACTGACTGACTGACTGACAGACAGACAGACTGACTGACTGACTGACTGACTGGACTGACTGACTGACTGACTGACTGACTGACTGACTGACTGACCGACTGACTGACTGACTGACTGACTGACTGACTGACTGACTGACTGACTGACTGACTGAATGACTCTGACTGACTGACTGACTGACTGACCGGACTGAATGACTCTGACTGACTGACTGACTGACTGACCGGACTGACTGACTGACTGACTGACTGACTGACTGACTGACTGACTGACTGACTGAATGACTCTGACTGACTGACTGACTGACTGACTGACTGACTGACTGACTGACTGACTGACTGACTGACTGACTGACTGACTGACTGACTGAATGACTCTGACTGACTGACTGACTGACTGACTGACTGACTGACTGACTGACTGAATGACTCTGACCGAATGACTCTGACTGACTGACTGACTGACTGACTGACTGACTGACTGACTGACTGACTGACTGACTGACTGACTGACTGACTGACTGACTGACTGAATGACTCTGACTGACTGACTGACTGACTGACTGAATGACTGACTGACTGACTGACTGACTGACTGACTGACTGACTGACTGACTGACTGACTGACTGACTGACTGACTGACTGACTGACTGACTGACTGACTGACTGACTGACTGAATGACTATACATGCAGGCAGGCAAGAAGACAAATAGACAGATAGACAACAAGCATATAGATAGACTCAGCGAAACAAGCAGACAGACAGACGGACAGACACACACAGACATACACACAGACATACACACAGGCACACAGACATACACACAGACATACACACAGACATACACACAGACAAGTGCAGAGGAAGTATAATATGATGTACGCAGAGACATCATAGTGACACAGAGGCGGACGGACGGGGGTGGCAACGAGAGACCCGCGCATGCGTTCGTGTGATGCGCACCGCATATTCACCGAGCCAGCTGAGACCTAGTTCGTTTGTCACCCAGCTCTTGGCACAGTCTCGCTTTACACACTACAGCGCAGGCCACGCGGAGCACAAAGCAGTACCGTATACAGGAGTACCGTAGAAACTCACTGGATAGTCATTTTAACACTAACATTTACATCTTTACAGATTTTTAAATCGGCTGAATTCCTGCCGCGTCTATGAAGTTGTATGCACCAAGATCGGATTGAAACGTAGCACTGTGCGTTAACTGAGCACAGGCTGCGATACACCGGCATATGAAGAGTTCTCGACGAATATAACAATATTGTTGTTGTGTGTAGTCTACTAACACTACTGTGAAAGTAGCCTCTAAAACAGTCTGCGTTGTTGCAATCTCTTAACTCCTGGATAAAACGGTTACTGGACGCGACACACGTTTAGGTAAGACTTATGTAATTTACACCATCATTAATAACACAAAATAATGGCTTGCAGAGGTACTTAAATACACACCTATATACAATACATGCATACATGCATTTACACATACATGCGCACATACATATAATGCAAGTATACATACATACATGCATACATACTCAACGACAAGCATTTGTGTAAGTATACATGTATGCATGCATGCCATACATGCATACATGCATGCACACATAATGTGCACGTACAGCTTGCTTTCGTAACGGAAATCAAGGACTGTATTGTATTGTATCGAAACATTTATAAAGCGCCTGTAGTAGGGTGAACCGTTCAGAGGCGCTCCCACTGCCTCCCAGTGAGCAAGGCCACGAGAGAAGAAATAGGTTTTGGGAAAATCAAAGGAGGAGGAGGGGTTAGAATATGCGCGCGAGTAGATGGAGACAGCGCATTCCAAAGAGAGAGAGAGAGAGAGAGAGAGAGAGAGAGAGAGAGAGAGCGAGAGAGCGCGAGAGAGAGAGAGAGAGAGAGAGAGACCAATTGAGGTCAAGGACCGGGACTAAGTCAATGAGGAATGTAGAAAGTGTGTGCTTACACAGATGCTACGAAAAGATATGGTGCATGCCCCCACGTGCTTGCCTACAAACATAAGCAAGTGCATATACATTTATAATTTACAAATATTTACATGCACTTGTGTTACTCGCTTGTATAGAAGAGATGAAATCTGGGGTTTCTGGACAACGTAATCCCTGCCGTTTGTTTATGTTACTGGGAAAAATTTACCTCGGGAAGTCCACAAAAACCTATAAAACTGGGAATGTCGATTTCGGAAATTGAAGATTTAAAACACCAAATCCCCGAAAGTAAACATTGCAAAATTTCATCTGTAGCACGTGATAATAATTCAGGGTCAACGTGATATCAACTACGACTCTAGTTCTACTGAAAAAGAGGTATATCAGCATGATCTATTGAATATATATCAACTCAGCAAATGTTTTTCTGCACTGTTTAATATGACACACTTGCAGAGTCATTAAAATAGTAGAAGGATCAGTCTGAAAGCACTTATGATACTTGTTTCTGTGTTTTAAACATAGAAATAAGCCGTACATACTCAATAGTAGTTTAAAAAGTTATTCTAATCAGTTATTATCATCATCAACAATAATTTGATTTCTCAGCATTGTTTATGCCCAGTACAACCTAAAACAAGCCAACATAGTTAAAACGGCCTCCTTATACATCTACATTCAAACATGGTTTTCTCAGAAAATACACCCCCCTAGTTGCAGTATCTTTTGCTCCCTCTGGCTCATATTATCATGTCAGCACTCAGACCATATAGACTAGACGGGTAATTTGTCAATTGTTTGCACTGAAAAGAAAGATCCTTCAATCATTGGTTGTAGGTCAAGTAGGATAATTGCTGCTTTACTCATATAAGTTCTGCCGTTACTGATAACTCTTGTTTGTAATAACCCTTGTTTCTGGTTATTGCTCAATGGTATAATTAGGCTACTCTATCAGCCGACACAACAGTGAAAACTGTTTCTGGCAAGGCCATCGACATGACATTTACATAAACGTTAGATTTTTTATGCTGTTAGTTGTATCCCGTGTTGTATCAACTGTTCATGATATTGCATCAATGTTTTACTTATATTTTCCTGTTTTATTGTAGTGTGTTGTTGTAAATTGTGGGCGTTTGTCGCGAGCTCCAAAAGATTACTAATACTTATATACGTAATTATTGATTGACTCACGTAGTATCCTAAGTGCATGTGTCTTTTCATGTCAGTGTTTTTCATTCATTCATTTCTGGAATTTGATATAGCGCCCTTCAAGAAACCAACTCATAGGCGCTCCCAGCCCAACCACGGCATTAATAGTTAGACTTGAGCACCTTATAAAATGTAGGCGCACTACATTTTATCAGTAGGCGAATCTCTAATGGGAAAGTATTCCAAATGGAGGGCCCAACAATTGAGAAGGCGCGGCGCTGCCTATATATACCCGAGGAGCGAGCCCGAGACACTAAGAGTTCTCCCGCAGCAGAAGATCGGAGGGCTCGACGGCCAGCTGTATCAGTGACCGGACGACAAAGATCACGCAGGTATGCTATAGTCCGGGGCACAGCCAGGGAGGCACCCCCAGATCAGTACAGCAGCCCTGTAGGAGATGCGTTGCGGGACAGGGAGCCAGCGCAATAAATCCCACATATATACAGAAACAGAAGCATAGTTAGGAATGCGTCCAGTAAGACCAGCAGATGAACGGAGGACCCAGTCAAGGCGTCCAATTGTCCAAGTGGCAGACCCACCAGGATCGAACTGCAGTGATCCAATCTGCTAATAACAAAAGCATGGATAAGGATCACAGCAGAGTCGTGGGACAAGGAGAGAGAAATAACCCTTAATTAATTGACGTATAGCTGATAATAGCAGCTACGGGTTAGCTGATTTTACATAGTGATATAATAATAGTCGCCGCACGACTACCCGCAGGTTCTCGATTAAATATGCTGGCCCACAATAGGCCTACGTGGAACAGGATCCCCGTTGATATACGATGTTCGACCAACGCTTATCTTTTTAAACGAAGATTGCACTTATTCTGAATCACTTGACAACACAGATAATTGATTGATGCGTGCACTAGTTACTTGTTAATTTATTCTGATCCCATATGTAATTGAAACAAATAACCGCTGCATATCATTTAATGAAAGGTTGACCCTGCTAAGTGGGACCTTGGTCCTTGTAGGGTTTTCTTTCCCTGTTGTTCCATGATATGTATGTCTGTCTGTCTGTCTGTATGTATGTCTGTCTGTCTGTATGTGTGTATGTATGTATGTATGTATGTATGTATGTATGTATGTACGTACGTACGTACGTACGTACGTATG
>JACEVL010006451.1:1475000-1487500 GCA_020284085.1 Aporrectodea caliginosa
TTGATATATAGATTAGCACTGAGAGCGACTCTGACTCTCTGGTTTGTTTCGCTATTTAAGCGGCGCTATACAAATGTTCAATTACGGTTACGATAGTCGCTATAAAGAGAGACTGGGGGACTCGTCCAGTGTGTATGCAAACGAATTTACGGCGGTATACGGGACACTGCAGTCGACTGGATCTGCAAGAACTAAACGTTCACTAGAGACAGATTCGCCCTCTTCACCGATTCCCTCAGCGCTGCTTAGTCAGTGAAAGCACAAGCGATTTGACTCGAGACCGACGCTGATGACGAAGGTGCTAGAAAGCATCAACCGACATACCCTGGGAAACGTCACTTTGATCTGGATCTCGAGTCATGTGGGTATATGGAAATGAAGAAGCCGACACAGTGGCAAAAGAAGGACTCCAGCTACCGGATGTCAACTCCACTACATACATAGAGAGAAAGGAAATTATCGGGATTATCAAGCAGTACGTAGAGGGAACACACACCAACAACCCGAAGGGAGTCATCTGCAAGAATGTCGAGCCGCTCGTGTCAACCAGAATCAAGTGCATAGATACTCCGCGGAAGCAAAAGGTCCAGATCACCAGACTGGATAGAGTGCTGCTGAATCAGTGGCTTCGCACGATGAATAAGCATCCTGAACGAAACTGCGAGGAGTGCGACGTCCCGGACACCATCGGACACCTCCTCTTGGAATGCTCATTTAAGAGTTTTATCAACAAGTGCCAAGAACTCGGAGTTGACTGCACTACAAAGAGCATACTCCAGATCAGGAGTCTGCAGAACGAGGTGGTAAGAATCATAGGTGAGATCAACGATGGTAGGATTCTCTAGGAGAAGAGGATTTCCCTTCTTCGACCAAAGCAGTAGGATCATGAATATCATAATTATTATGTATTACTTCGACTATTATATAGCACAAAGAAATGTTTCGTAGCATGTTTATTAAATAAAACCACTTGTGTAAATACTGTGTATATATGGATTTAGATGTTTAGTCTAAAAAGCACAACAAAAACCAAAGAAATATAGAAAATATATAAAAATAAAAGACAAAAAAAACCTATTTTAAAATGTAGTGTAACTAAATATAGTAGTGTTCTAGATAACGAGAACCAAGGGCAACGGTGTGATAAATAAACACCCGCCTGGGGGTGCGAAATCGATGACAGCTCTGGGGATCCCGGCTAGACTCGTCCAAAAACGTATAGAAAGAGTACAAAGTCATCCACAACAGAATAAACAACAAAAGGAAACCGTCAAAGACCCATGCTGTCACAGGACGTCCTTAATCTCATTCTCTTGAACATAATTGTAGTCGGCTTCTTAGACTCTCGGCTTGTAGCGCGGAGAGTGTATACGGTTTCCAGCCGCGCTCAGAGGCGGTATAGCTGTGTAGGGACCATGGGAGGGTTCTTAAGTGTAGAGCCCTTGAGCAATTTAAGTCTTTCACGCTCAATTGCTCAGCGTTATTGACCCTCTTCTGTTATGATCGTGAGTGTACTTCTGAACTTTGGGAGGCGGGGAATCGCAAATACGGTCGTATTGCAGTTGTATGGGTTTTGTTTGGACAAGTCAGAACCAAGATTGTACTTAGTATTCGTTTGTGTTTGTCTCCTCAGTCTCCTGACCCCGCGATGTCTGACATTGGCCTTATAATCTACATAAAATCCAAGGATAACGATCTCACCCACTGCTCTTATTCTATCAACTACCACTTCAGTAGTGTGCCTGACTGCAATGCTGCCTCTTTTGATTACAACTATGACTGTCACGACCACCACTTTGGCTCTAACGCCCATGCATTTTGCTCTCTACCACTTTAACTCTCACGACTACCATTTTACTCTCTACCATTTTGACTATCACGACTACCATTTTTATTCTCACGACTACCACTTTGACTCTTTTGATTACCATTTGGACTCTCTACCACTTTTGACTCTCTGTACTAGCACTTTGGCTGATGGCTAAATGAAGCGCTGGGTCGTATCTAGCTTCTGGTAGTTATTGCAGATTTTACATTACTTCTCAGTCGTTGGCCCTTGATATGAAGCAGGTTCCCTTGGTGCTACATTTGCTGCCCATGGTCCACCCCGATACGTTCGATTTTAACCTCAAAACTGTCCTTTTCAGTCGGGTTGAGGTCGGGGACACTTCTGAGTATATTAGCCTCTAAGGGTTGCTATATAAATCTATGTAATGAATGAATGAATGAATTACCTTGCATATATTTTGAGGCACGGTGGCTGATTGGTTAGAGCACTTGGCCTGTAACGCGAAGAGTACGGGTTCGAACCTCCACTCTGGAGGTTAATTACTGTGTAGGGACCTTGAGCAAGTCCTTTACTCACAATTGCTCAGCGCCATCAATATTCTGTTGTATGCTCGTGCGCACTTCTGAACTCTGGAAGCAGAGCAATATAAAAAATACAGTTTTTGTATTGTATTGTATTGTGAAATGTGAGAATGACCGGCTGTTCATATCGCAGATGTTGTTCACTGTTACTGTTGACCTCACATGCGTGGCAGGTGGCTGTGGAATGTGACACGTGTTGGCACTGGTTTCTGTATATATATATATATATATATATATATATATATATACAGAAACCAGTGCCAATATATATATATATATATATGTTCATTTGTATCTGTGTTCGTATTGGTCAGTTCTTTTCGCCTTTTCGCTGTGCACTGACCCTGTTAAGGTACACGGTGTTGTTGTGGCCGATTGTAGACCTCGTGGCTTTTAGCCACTGGGTCACCTGTTCGCCTTATTTGCCTTTGTGACACTTACAGTTCTTAGCGACAAAGCTAGACCTTTACGAAAAGTTTACTAAGACTTACTTGACGAATTATTGTCATGGCGCCGTTCCTATAATAAAAGAATATTTCAACCGGCGACTTTGAGGAATATTGCTAACAGCTGCCTCAACAATCCAACATGTTTGCTTTACAATGTTTGGCCTTTTACTATGTTACTGAGTTCTACGCAGCTGTACATGAGCTATTGTCCTTTTAATTTTTCTGCCTTTAGTTCGCCATGCGATTGAAAACGATTCTATTGCCAGGATCACATCAGAGGATTTCGGAGGCGCTATATAAATGTGAAATTACCTGACCTTACCCAAAATAATATAAGTTGACTAACCTGATCTAAACTTACTTTAACTTACCTTACCTCCTTTGCCTTGCCTTGCTTTGTCCTATCCTGCCATTGATCTGCACCTCAGTGCCTACCTTTGATGTTGTAACTTCAAAGGAATGAATGAATAATATACTTTGACTTGATTTTACTCAATGGTCCTAGCCATGCTGTATACATATTTGCATTCGTCATTATAAGTGCCTTGTTATGTAGCTTCTTAATATTAGAGTATGCTTTTAATGGCCCTTTCTTTGCCGAGTATAGCATTAGGGTGTGGTGCTAGTAGCCACTACTAGCTATGGGTCGTTGCACAGTGCAGTAGCCTATATTGTAGCCACTATTGATACTGTATACCTACGTCTGGCTAAAACGAGAGTCTGGTCCTGTTCTGTGTCACTATTTAAGTAGGACCCTTAAAATTCCCATTCCTGTTTCGATGTACTTGGCCGGCCAAAAGAAAATAAAATCTATGCCAACGTTGACAATCAATCTTCAGATAATAAAACAAGCCATGCATCTGTCAAGGCCTTCGGTGCCAATCTTCCTTGTCGACATCCTCTGCGACTAGTATGGCTCGCTGATGGCGTGATTTCAGTTCACCACCATTTGTTGCCATCGGGGTGCCAAGTGGATATTGGCATGGAATCTGCTAATGTAAGATTAGGAAATTGGCGCAGAATGAAGACTAGGTGTATATGACCAATAGGGGAAACAAAGGGAGATTAGGAGCTGCAGAGATTCATTGTCTGATTGAAATAGAAGAAAAGGGAGGAAGAAGAGAAGGAGGAAGGATGTGGATGGATGAATGGATGGATAGATGAATGGATAGATGGACGAATGCATGAATGAGTAGATGAATGGATTAACGAATGGAAGAATGAATGGGTGGACGTATGAGCGGGCAAACGAAAGAATGCATGGACAAATGAATGAAAGGATGATTGGATGGACGAATGAACGAATGGATGAATGAGTGAATGAATAGATGAATGAGTGGATGAATGGATGGATAGATTAATGGGTGGATGGACGAATGTATGGATGATGAATGGATGAATGGATGGATGCATCCATCCATCGATGGATGGATGGACGGACGGACAGATGGATGGATAGATGGAGGAATCGGCCGATTGCAGGGCTGCTATTGAGTTTGGCAATAATTGTCGTGTATACAATGCAATCAGTGACGGGTATAACCACTTGGCGAAATATAATCACATAATAATACCAGACGATGTCGTTACTCATGGCCTCAATCAAGTACAAATTTAGGAGAAGGACATTGACCCAGATTCATATACGTGGGAAAGTGATGTTGTGTATGCTAACATGGTATAGCCGGCCTTTAGCACGATGGCCGGGTAACATCTTTATATTCCCTCGATCAGACTTTGCTTACTTTGCTACCATTAGGGGACGGGTGGTTCCCGAATGACGCTTCGGACTTTCATCCTATCCACATCTCGAATCACTGTCTTTTTCCTACAAATCCTCCTGTCCTTGCTCTGCCTCTCTCTTTCTTCAACTCTCTTTCTTTATACGTCTCTTTCTTAATACGAACTCCATCGTACAAACTCACAGGTATTTTACTCAATATTGAAAACACTGCTCTTCAGAAATCCCGTTCCTGGTTCCTCCTCTCCCCCTACCTCTCAGGTCCCTTCAATTCTAAACTTCATCCACCGTAGCCGACCGTCTGTCCGCCTGACCCTTTGGATCTTGCTCTGGATCCGAATTGACTCAACCTGCCTATCGTTTTTTTTTTGACTGAGTGCCTCTGAATAAGCTGGTTCCTGCAGCTACTTCGCTTTTAGGACGCTGTCAAAATCTCAAGATTTCGATTACGATTACTTTCACAAAAGTTCGATCTTGGTCCTTGCTTTCAATGTTGCTTTGCGATTCCCACACTGTAGAGCCGCATGTGCAGCTTCCGACCTTGCCTTATGCCTCAATCATATAAAGCGTCAATCACATATAGCATTGAATACCAGATGCAGCAGCGTCAGTGATCACCTACAGCGCATAGTATAATCGCCTAGATCGTTGAGACCACCTGTTCGAAACTACGTATACTGCATCGATAAACATATCTCCAGCAGCTCGATATCTCTCTTCAGCGCGCCTAAAACGTGTCTCTGATTGCCTAAACAAACCACAGGTCTGTTTCTATGTGATAACTTATGCAGCCCATAAACTAAGATCAATGAACTGCTTCGATTCTGTCCCGATTATTATCGGCTCACCTTAATAGCTACTTGCGCCTCAGCCTCTCAATCTAGGATAAACAATCAGCGTAGGTATTGATATACATGTAGGTCTACGTATACGGATAGGTATGTATGCATATATGCATGTATACGTTTGTATATCTGTCTGTCTGTATGTATGTGTGCATATATGTATGTATATATGTATGTATGACTGTCTGTCTGCATGTATGTATGTATGCATGTATGTATGTATGTATGTATGTATGTATGTATATATGTATGTATGTATGTAATTACTATGTATGTATGTATGTATGTATGCATGCATGCATGCATGCATGTATGCATGTATGTTACAGGTAGCCCTATCTAAGCATATGAAGCATTTGTAGTGCACACACAAACACACACAGGCAATTATTATTATTACAGTAGTTTTATATAGCGCCCCTTCAAGACAGTCTACTCAGGAGCGCTCCCAGCCCAACCTCGGTCAAACAGGACAGTCTTAAGGCTAGAGAAGAATTGAGCAGAGTGTCCTATTGCGGTCAGGCGCAGTGCCACCGGAAGCCCATTCCAGGTCACCGGGCCAGCCACAGAGAAGGCGCGGCGCTGTCGGATAGCAGTCCGAGCACGGGGGACAAGGAACTCTGCTTGCACCGCTGAGCGTAACGAGCCACGACGCGGAACAGTCACAGTAGGGCAGCAGAGTTCCCGCAGATATGGAGGAGCCAGGCCCTCAGTGCAGCGCCGGACCAATGCAGAGACCCGGTAGGCAATGCGCTGCGGATAGGGGAGCCAATGGAGGACATCCCGCACGTACCAAGAGACTCGAGAGAACTTAGGGATGCGGCCCACAAGGCGGGCAGCCGTGCGCAGGACTCTGTTAAGGCATTTAAGCCGGCAAGCTGGGAGCCCATCATATATGGCACTACAGTAGTCCAGACGGGAGACTACGAAGGAATGAACCAGCGTAGAAGCAGCATCTGGGGAGAGGGACCGGGATATCACCCTGAGTTGCCGGAGCTGGTCGTGGCGTCGTGGCTCGTTACGCTCAGCGGTGCAAGCAGAGTTCCTTGTCCCCCGTGCTCGGACTGCTATCCGACATGTCCGGGATGTCCTCCATTGGCTCCCCTATCCGCAATATATATACTTTTTATGCAGACACATATATCGTTGCTCTGTCTTCTCTCCGATTGCATCAATCAGTGTCACTGCCTCTCTCTCACACTCCTAACCACGTTGTACGCCTGTCTGTTTGGGATGCAATTAGAGCTGCCAACCGTCTCGGATTCGCCTGGTCAGTCCCGGAATCGGCCTTGAGCGTCCTGCATTGGCCAATAAACCTGGTATACGTTAGGAATTTAATAAGGGGTTTCCTCGTGATGCTAATTCTTAATATATATATATATATATATATATATATATATATATATATATATATATATATATACATAGGCCACTTGTCTTCCTCTCTTTGGCTTTTATGTGAATTAAACAACCTGTTGTCTTATCATGAAATGAGGCAGCTGACACGCATATCTTGTCTGATTGGGTTAATCGTCAGGGTTATGGTTATAGGGTTATCGGAGAGCGGTAATGTGAGCAGTGTTGAGGTAATATGAAATCAAGTTCAGTCTACCCCCCGGGGATAATATGAAATCTGTTTAAGATGGCCGGGAGGTAACTCCGGCTTGGCAAGGTCAAAAAGTTGGCAGTCCGAGATGCAATACTGAATCTTGACTACTGCAGGTATCGAGTGTGTATTGCAATCTGTCAAATTGTTGAAGTTTACATAATTGGTTTGGCCACTGACATTTTCAATGCTGCCTCTAGTTTCATTCCTGCTATTCTCACCTAAATTATTTATTTTTGAAATAAACACTAAACTTAGCAAATATGCAAATTTATCCATATAATTATAATCGTTCAATAATTGATAAGGATTTCAATGACTCGTAACTATAGTAGCCGCAGAGTGAATGACAGCAGGTATTGCAAGCACATGGGGGGATGACCATCTCCCAAATGGAGTTGCTAATACCCAGGTGGTTTCCGGATGAATGATGGTTTAGACTTTAGAAGATGATTGTAAACAGTAGGATGTTGCTCACTATAGACATGATGGTATTTGCATTGAATATGTGACGTGATGGGAAGGTGATCAGGGATTCATCAGAACATCAGCCATCACTTACCATCAGCCCATCCTTCTCCTTCTTCTCTCCCTCCTGCCTTCGATTTCTTTTCCTTCACTCTCCGCTCTGCGCTTTTATGTCCTCTGCTCTATTGCCATATGATGTTGTCTCCTTCCTACTAAACCTCCTGTCTTCTGTCTTTTCCTCTCTCTGTCTCTATATCTGTCTCTTTCTGTCTCTTTCTCTGTCTCTCTCTTTCTCTCTGTTTCTCTCTGTCTGTCTCTCTGTTTCACTCTGTGTTTGCCTCTCTCTTTCTTCCGCTTTCTCAGTGTATCTTGGTTGGGCAACTTGTCACCTCAGATCGATACGTTGAGGAAAAACAGTTTCAGTCGATCAGATTATTTCAATTGAAAATCGGTTGATACGTTCAATACTCTACTCTTGAAAAAGACGCTTCACAAGATATTGTTCATGTGCATTGTTCCGGGCTCTACATAGTTATAGACACATACAGACAGCAGTTCTTAAAAGTCATCTTACTAAGAATAGAACGAATGAGAGTAACTGATCTTGATTATCTGATTTGATGTTGTACAGGCGACACATATCTCGAAGTCGTCCTACAGCAATCCGACGGAATCCAGTACGACATAAAAAAGGAAGCTGACCTCGGTCAGATCAGCGTCCGGACAAATCTCCAATACGCTGCTTTCGCTAAGTCGTTTTGGTTCAACCAGATCGATAGCAAGGAACGTAAGTATCACGAAATATTGTCTGTCATTGAAGAAATGTGGGCATACTTATTTTCTATAAACTGTTTCTCGACTCTTGACTCCGAATTCAAGATCAACGGATCAGATCCGTTTGCCAGTTAGGTCTACTAATTAATTAATTATTACATTAAACATTAAGGCCTACTAATTAATTAATTAATTATTACATTAAACATTAAGGCCTACTAATTAATTAATTATTACATTAAACATTAAGGCTTACTAATTAATTAATTATTACAGTAAACATTCAGGCCTACTAATTATTTAATTATTACATTAAAAATCGCCAAATTATTACACATACTTCTCACAGAATGACGAATGATCAGATCATCGCCTGATTTCAATTAGGATTAATGATTTAATTAATTTCTCCGCTTATTGTTTTGTGTATTGAAGGAATTAGTCTTGAGGAGATCGTTGCTCTTAACGAAGGATGTTGTTTCGAAATTCTCAAGAGTTTTCGCTCAGCAGGTATTCAGGTATACAAAAGAAATCACGCATCGAACAAAATGATGAAATCATGGTCAAGAGAAATAAAACATTATTATTGGAATTAAAACAAAGAATTCACAATACTAGATCATTATCTATTGCAGTGATTTCTCTAATGCCATTATCGCGATGAATTGATATAAGTAGCCTTGCAACAAACTAACGAATGCCACAATCGTTTGTCATTAATAATTATGTGGGTTAGTTATATGTATTAACTCCAGCAGGGTATCTGTCGGTAGTAATGACCGCGTTTAGCAGAGCTTTGCAAAATGGTATATTAAAATGATTTATTAGACTACATGTCAGGAGCACAGAATACCACGACTGCAAAGTCACAGGCAACTGCGATGAAATATATATAGCAATGATGATGATTCAATCACAGCATTTATATAGCACCTCTCCAAGATAACTACTCAGAGGAACTCCCAGCACAAACCCGTTGAAGTGATTTGAGATTACCCCTACTTGACCTTACCCCACGGTAACTTGAAACAGCGTTCAGATTATAATTATCTACCCTCTACGATTTTTCAGGTTACCCCTCAAAACAGTTATTTATTTAAGTTTATTTAAATTCTTATGGGGTTAGGATATATGGTTAGGGTATAGAGCATAGGGTTATGGTTAGACTATGTAATAATATTATGTCATACACTTTGAACTAATGTATGAGTGGTTTCAAACAGTTAACATTTTTTTACATTTTTCAAGATATTGGTTTATTCTATAAACGTATACCATGACTTGTAAACATAAGAATATATCGTTTAATCTAAATCAGAGAGGGGTAATGTGAACAGTGCAGGGGTAATATGAAAACGGTTTCTGGCTATACCTCGGGGGTAATATGAAATCGATTTCAGATTACCGGGAGGTAGCTTGAAAGGGGTTAGCTTGAAGCCTTAAAGACATTACAACGGAGGAATAACCGTTTTCAAAATTATGATCATATTATCAATTATAAAATAGGCATTGTAGTTTCACGGCCCTGACATCACGGACTCATTCAGATACATCGATACGCTTGAAGGAACATTGCAGTTGAAGTCGTATCCTAAATCGATCGATTGCTTTCTGGTGATTACGAATGCCAGACGTTCGGCTGTCAAGGACAGATGTTCCATCAACTGCGATTGATGGGGAGCGGTTTAGGGTAATAGCTACAGTCTGGCACGAAGATCAACACGGACGCGGTATCGCTTCCCGCTACCCTCCCAAAGGTCGACTTAGCCTTCCATTCGCCAGATGGCGTTGATAAAATGAGGAGTAGGTCGTGATGGGCGCCTTGCATGGCTGTCGTACACGGCTAAATTTGACTTCTGTAATGACTTGTGATCATCCGTTCATACTAACAATTTTAATACTGCGATGTGGCGGTTTGATATAATAAACGAGGAATATAATTGATGCTATTGACTGATGCAGATATCTTTAGTTTGGTTGTGATACTTGCAGAGAGACAGACTGATATCGTTGACGACAGAGGCGGACAACCTGATCGTGGTCCTAGTCGCGGAATCGAAATCCGAAAGAGATCAATGGATGCAGGTGTTACATCAGGTCCTTGGCACCCAGATCGTTGACGTTCGATCTACGTATCCTTGAACGATGTTGAATGATGATGATGATGATGATGATGATGATGATGATGATGATGATGATGATGATGATGATGATGATGATGATGATGATGATGATGATGATGATGATGATGGCAATGATGATGATGATGATGATGATGATGATGATGATGATGATGATGATGATGATGATGATGATGATGATGATGATGATGATGATGATGATGATGATGATGGCAATGATGATGATGATGATGATGGCAATGATGATGATGATGATGATGATGATGATGATGATGATGATGATGATGATGATGATGATGATGATGATGATGATGATGATGATGATGATGATGATGATGGCAATGATGATGATGATGATGGCAATGATGATGATGATGATGATGATGATGATGATAACGATAATTTATATGGCGCCATAAAGCGGCCATACCGCTACAAGGGCGCCTCACAAACGATTAGCAAGCGGGATGAGCATTAGAAACTAAATATGTTTTGAGCAGAGACGGGACTGGGACTGGGACTGGGACTGGGACTAGGATAGGATAGGATACTTGAAGGATGTTGGCCTAATTCAATCTTGGAAGGGGGCCCAAATGTTTCTTGGGTCTTAGGTTCCTTTAAGGTCTCCTTTTGAACCATTATTCCAGTCCATAGCTTTCTTCAAGAATGTATTACTTTCCTTATTACAATTGGTTTTTGACCTGTATTAATTTTTATTGTAATGATCTGTCTGATAACTGGATTCATGGATCAATAAATGATGACTGACGGACTGATTGATTGATTGATTGATTGATTGAAACCCCAAATAGGGCTTTATTTCAGGCAGAGGGTTATAGATTTCTTCTTGGTCGGTTATAACTCTGTTTCTTTGCGTTGTAACTGTTTCTGCGATTTATTAAAGCATAAACGGAGATGGCGAGAGACGTCATTTGTTCCTTCTTTGGGCTGTTTTCATTTCCTGGCTTCTGCATACTTTTTTCTTTTTCTGATGTTGTAAAGCACCATTTTCATGCCTCTTTATTTATTTGAATAAATGCATTATGTAGGCTTATCTTTGCGTCGTTGTTTCATTCAAACTGACACACCTTTCAATCCAAGGTTTTAGCCTAAGACGACTGCTAATTAAATAAACATTGTAACTGTAACTGTAACTGTAATTGTAACTGTAATTGTAACTGTAATTGTAACTGTAATTGTAACTGTAATTGTAACTGTAGTTGCAACTGTAATTGTAACTGTAATTGTAACTGTAGTTGCAACTGTAATTGTAACTGTAATTGTAACTGTAGTTGCAACTGTAATTTTAATTGTAATTGCAATTGTAATCGAACATTTATAAAGCACCACTCAGAGATTCAGAAGCGCTCCCAACCCAAGTCAGTGCTGTCACTAACAAAAAATAAAATGGACTTCAGACATTCTCGGAACAGAGGAAGAGAAGACCGAGGAGCTCAAACCGCAATTGCTGCGGAAGAATGTTCCAACTAGAGGGGCCAGCATACGCAAACATAAGCATGTTATTCAAAGAACAATATACCTTACAATCTGTACATGTAGAGTCTACCTTAACTGTTTCAAGATGGCTGTCGAAATTGATGTCGAAACTTTGCTTCAGTTCTTTGGAAGCGGACACGAAAATTCGATTTGAAGACGTTCTGAAGATCTTGTCGAAGGCGGGAAGACCTTACGATCGATTCTACGCTCTAGAACTCTACAAGGTCTCTACACTTGACCACATTTAGACCAGAAACCTTTAGTACGATTTGTCTAGATTCAAGCTACTTCCTCTCAACTGAGGGGTGCGAGACTCGACCCCTTGTCAGCCACACTCGTTGGGCCAAAATTGGGCACAGTGGTGACCTCCAGCGACCAACAGTGACACACTGTAGGCCATTTATGGGGCCAATGAATCGAAGTTTATAGGATATCGTCATTTCTCCAACTTTTCCATGGTTTAGTTCTTAAGCGGGAATTTAAGTTATGCATCTTTATAAGACCATTATGGAGTTCAGTCGTGATACCTTCTCATAGGCGTCGAATAGTAGTATTCTTTAGGTATGACGAGCGAGCAGGCTGGTTAGACACTCTCATATGCCGAGATCA